>KV908598.1:166757-199257 GCA_002005505.1 Botryococcus braunii | reverse complement strand
CGGGGGTCTAGTGGAGCCGGGACAAAACGGGCGTCGCTAAAGTCGATTATTTTGACTGTGGTACGAGTTTTATCGGTAAAGACTATGTTAGAAGGCTTGATGTCCCGGTGGATGATATGAGATCTGTGTATTGCTGCAAGTCCATCAAATATTTGACACGCCACGTTGAGCGCTACAGATGGCTTCAGCTGCACACCCATGCAAGGTCCACACAAGTCAGGGGGGCAACCGGACAAGGACAACTAGACCAATTGCTGAGAGGAAAAGTGGCATGCTGGAATAGGCGAGCTGCTTTCCAAATACAAAAATAATGTTCCACCGTGAGTTCGAACAATATTGTTCCTTACATAGTGTAACTAGCTTCGTGCTTGTGAGTTCTGTTGATGTAATTTGAGCATCTCCATCAAAAGTACGGCTGGAACAAAAGGGTCCCCTGTAAGGGTCAATCATGATTAAGACATCTCCAAGATGACTCCAGAACTCCAGTCATTTTTTCTTATCTGTAAATCAGATTATGTAGCGAACATATTTGCATTGGACAGATTTTGCTTTATCATGAAGAACGTGAGGCTTCGTCCCGTCGAAGGAGGTTGGCAACAAAGGTTACGCCACGCAACCATATCTTTGTTAAATTCCCTAGTAATATTCAACACATGGTAACGCTTCTTTGAAAAGCCGCGGGGTATTAGAATAACAAATTAAATGCGAGGCAACTGGTATGACACTGCATTTATACTAGCATGCTGCAATGAAGTAGTTGCACTTGGTCATTTGTTCATTCACATGCAGGTTCAGACATCGCAAGTTGAGACATAAGAACGTATAGTTCACTCACCTTATGAGTCGGATCAAGAGCATCCCAAAGCGAACCCCCACTTAATCGCTCAAGCAACAGTCGGTTATAATCTAGCCTCAACATCATGATTCGCCGGCTTGGTATTGTATGGTATCGCCCATTCCAAGTGTGCGTTTCGGTTTCAAATAGAGTCAGCCCAGCGGCATTGTTTCGAATGACTGGAATTGGGCTTGCCGTCGCCGGTCCTTGATCTATGCTTTTGCGAACGAACCCGTACGTCCGAATGACGTGGTTTTCAACACCATTTCCATGGATGGTTCGAATTAAGTCTGCCTCCTGCACGAGTGTTTGCGTTCAATGAGCGGCCACTAAGCACTAGCCACTTCCAACTGGCAGGCAACGGTAAGGGGAATGGAGACTTGGGCATCATATACCACATATCAAATTGGCAACGCATGATTTTAAGACCTCCTATTGCCCTTAACAGTTTTATAAAGCACCTAAAACCCGTCTAAACAGTTACCCGCGGAGGACCCGAAAGGGAGACCATTTGTCGGAAACAAATGACCATAATTGACGGGAAACCCGATTCCTCGATTTCTAGATATCCCCAAATACTGAACGTCAAATCAGTTAAGTACGATATCTACGGTCACTACGGTATGTTGGCCGTTGGCTATATATAAGAATGACAGGAAACTTTTGAGTTTCCCGTAATCGGCAGTGGACGTCTTGTAGACAATCAAACCGTTTGCGCTCATACCCTGCGTATGAAGCGTTGATATCGCTGTAGATTGGTTCCAGGGCGAGGCGACTTGCAGGCCGCAGCTATGCGAACACTCGCAAAGACGGACGGAGAATCCAATATAGCGGCCTTTCTAACGACCGCTAAAGAACCTCGTCCAAGTTGGTTACCGAAAAGTTCTTTCGGCTCGTACAGACGTACTATGTTCTCGTCAATGCCTTCGAGTGCCATCTCGTGAGATGATGGTTCACGGAGGGTTGCGAAGCTTACGCAGAAGCTTCCCGTGAAAATTAAAAGAAAACTTTTATGTAATAACCAGATACTGTACAAGGCGTTGCGGCTAAGAGTGGTCGTGTGTTACATATCGACAGTGCATTCCAAAAGTGATACTGGAAAGAGAAAGATCCTGTACAGGCGAAAGGGAGTGAATTTTCAAAACGTTGCGAACCTCTAAGGCCTGGGATAAACTGGAGGCCCTCCAACGGACGGTCCAGCCCTCGTGATCACGTTGTCCGGGCCTGTTCTGGCGCATATATGATCATGTACCGTATCGGCAGGGTACTTCAAGGCAGCATTGGCAAGCAGCTCGGAGGGGCCGGAAAAGGGGGGGGGGGGGGCGGTGGGTGGTGATGGACCCTGTTGGGCCGCGGTGCTGAATCATGTAAGGACAGGGGGGGTTGCTCTGATCATAAATTCCCCCTCGATGGTGTTTGCCCGGTACCCGTAGGGCTGGGACAGCCACCAACACACAAAACAATGTTTCCCGTATTGATTTCACTATTTTAATTCAGTTATTGTAAAATAAAGAATAACCTTCAGGAAATCGTTCACTTCACTCGAAATGACCAATGTCCATGAAAAGGTTATGGAAATTCGAAGTGACTTTGTGAAATAAATCATGAAGTGCTTCTCACTACCGGCTCTACAGACCATCGTTACCTTAAGTGTATGAAGTACAAGCTTGTACTTCATATACATGACAAGGGACATCCCGCACTGTTCTCTCGGACTCACATATCTAATTAGATGATCGCGTGTATTAAATTATTGTTTAAAATTTGGGTAAATGATCGCGTGGAAAACCTGCGGAAGAGCCCATCCTTGCAAACGTCAGGAGATAAGTACAACAGGCGGGAGCGTAGAGTCTTACGAGAGCGAGCAAACTGCCGCACATAAGTACGGATATCTAGAGCTCTTAGCGTGCAGCCCCAACAGCGTGCAGTACCTACGTTCCCGAGATGAGGTGCCCTTCAGCCAACTACACTGCAGCTGCAAGCCGGTGGTAACGAAGGGGCCAATCAGGGTGTCATTTAAAATGAATGAAGATAGCTGCAGCTGGGACGAGTTCGCGCCGCTGCTATCCTTTGCCATCCCTGTCCTGCTGCATGCTTTGCGCAAGCATGGCATGCGCTAGGGGAGAAGTGTCTATGATTGTTTTTATCTGTACGGGGAGGATCAGGAAGCCGAAGCAGCATCCCGGATTCGAAAACGGATTCGTGACGGCCTTTGGCAGCGCGACTCCCGCATAATTGCAGGAGCGCTGGAGGTGCTCACCGTCATGCGCCGCAGCCGAATCGCATTTAACTGTGAAGCGGGCTACCGTAAGATATCTTAATGTCCCATTGCTTGTCGTCTTGGATGGCTGGGATGCCTAAGCGCGGCCTTACAACTCTATTGAGGCGTGAAAGGGTGATAGGAGGTTGCACATGTGGGAGGTTGCACGTGCGGTGCAGATGTTGTACTATTCATTTACCGGTACTGTCAAGGCCTTGGGGGTTTGCTCACGGACGGTCGTAGAGTGGGAGGTTGCGAATGTGATTGTGTAAGTGATGTGATGACATAATAAGCGGGACGGTCATAGACAAAGAAATAGTAACTGAAGTACGCATATCATCCAATCGAAACACATGGCCACGGCAGCAGATAAACCTTGGCCACCGCAGGAGTAGGAAAGCATACCCCAACCCGTCGCCACAGCAGCAGGAAAACAATTATGACCGTAGCAGTAGATTCACTTACCCACATCAGCAGAAACCGCATGGCCAGTGCAGCAGAAAATACATTTCCACTGCAGCTTAAATCACATGGCCACGCGTGCCGTACGTCAGCAGAAACGAAATGGCGATAGTAGCAGATGCTTGGACCAAGCATGCAATCCCGTGCCAAAACTACTCATGTCATCGACGGCTTGTCATCACAGCCAGATTTTTCATGCTTTGTGCCAAAACTTCTTATGATTAGACAGCAAAACAACTTACCCACATCACTGGCCTTCCTCCAAACCGATATTAGTGATAACACAATGCATTTAATGTGTCCCCTTTGACTCCTACCTTGCACGACCAATGCACTTAACAAATTTTATAAACGAAGCTAGGCTTACAAATATCCTACCTTCCAGTCCTACAAATGAGAACCAGGGCCACACACACACACACACACACACACACACACACACACACACACACACACACACACACACACACACACAGAGAGATAAACACACACACGCTCACGCACACACACACACTCACGCATATACACACACAAACACAAACACACACTCCTCTAATGCAAACCCGTCGGAGAAATTTAAACTACACACACCTCCATGCACTATCCTGCTTCCAACAAGAAAATGTAGGCGTATACGTATTTACGCACTATCACCAAAATGAATTCATTCTCAGACTCCACAAGCATGGCACCATAGTCACCGGGCGACAGCTGGACATGATCTTGCAAGCTAGTAAGGTGTGACATTCAAGTGTCATGCGTTTTTGAAAATAGCTCAATGCCCATTCGTGTGCTCGTCTGTCCCTTCAGGAGGTGTACCTCTCAAGTATGTGTGCACTTGCCAGCTCTCGCCACACCACCCAGGAGACCCCCTTAATAATGCACTTCACACAAAACAAAAAAGAAATGGTTGCAATGTACATGTCTCAAGCCCCAAGTCCCAAACGGAGTCCCAAGTGCAGCATGATTGAAGACTTAATATCTGTCTCTGCAACATGGATTTAAATCCCCTTGGCTCAAATTTGAGCCAAGGGGATACTGGTAACAATCGTTAGTCCATCGCGGGGTGCGGTTTCGATGGATGTACGTACATCCATGTATGCACTCGCCACGGCTCGCATCTAATCTTCAAAATACTATCAGATACATAAGTTATAATTTCAGTATGTGTCTGTGACAGCCATTTTTTTGACTATGTTCCCATTCTAAAAGATCAATATTTTCGCCTGGAATCTCACTTCAGAGCTTTAGCTATTAAATGTTATGCAACAGTTGATACTACTGGATGCAAGTTCGGGCAGACAAAATGATTTATAGTAGCCTTTCCAAGATTGGTGGATAACAGTGGAGTGCAGCGTACGGTAGTCACGGTACTACCAATTGGTTATTCAGCAAATCTGTCCGAATCTGCTGGAGAGCAGCCTGCATTTTATCGATGCACTTTGTCAAAACTAAGAAATAGAACCATCGCCAGGTTCTCTGCAAGTTGGCAAGATCACAATACAAGAGTGCCGTCCAGTCAAATTCGGTAAAAGGAGCTGCAAAAGTAGTGAGAACTTCTTTGCCAAAATACAGACATGATCATGGCATGCTGTGTTATAGCTCCATACCTTTCACATTGCACGCCAGCCAAGACTATAGCAACTACTGGTCCTATCTAGTACCTCGCATTGTGCAAAACTTCAGAGGTGAACCGGTTACCAATTCCATGGTATACCTACGTAGGGAGCAGTTAGCTACCTATTTCGAAAGTACAGGGAGGTAGCAAACGGGCAGTACCTCTGAAGTCGTGCACATTGTCAGCTACTCCTTCGACAACTGCTAAAAACTGAATGACACAATAGAATACGTTCTAGATTTTATTCCCTCCACTCAACATTTATTCCTAATTTCTCCGCACCTCTCTATCTGTGGGTATGTGTGCATATGTGCGCGCGCGTCTCTCTCTCTCTCACTCTCCCTCTCTCTCTTTCTCTCTCTCTCTTTCTCTCTCTCTCTCTCTCTCTCTCTCTCTCTCTATCTCTCTCTCTGTCTCTCTCTCTCTCTCTCTCTCTGTCTCTCTCTCTCCCTCTCTCTCTCTCTCTCTCTCTCTCGCTCGCTCTTTCTCTCTCTCTCTCTCTCTCTCTCTCTCTCTCTCTCTCTCTCTCTCTCTCTCTCTCTCTCTCTCTCTCTCTCTCTCTCTCTCTCTCTCCTCTCTCGCTCTCTCGCTCTCTCGCTCTCTCGCTCTCTCGCTCTTCTCTCTCCTCCTTCCCCCTCTCTGTCTCCTGTGTGGTGTGTGTGTGTGTGGTGTTGTGTGTGTGTGTGTGGTGTGTGTGGTGTGTGGTGTGTGTGTGTGTGTGTGTGTGTGTGTGTGTGTGTGTGTGTGTGTGTCTGTGTGTGTGTGTGTGTGTGTGTGTGTATGTGTGTGTGTGTGTGTGTGTGTGTGTGTAGACGTGCGTGCGTGCGTGCGTGCGTGCGTGTTTATTTATGTGTGATTGATATAAATGCGGGCATACCAGGACATCGTTAGCCGTCGGACGGTTAGCCCGCGGACCCACGCATTGTGAGACCAAGGCATGAAGGTCCGGATACTCCAAAACTTCGTACGCGCGATTGTATGGGTTCGCAGCATTCGCCCGCCGAACTCGGATATCTTCTAGCAGTTGGGAAATCAGGATGTTTCTCGGATAGCACCGACCTGAGAACAAACTATAGAGCACGGCTCCCGCAGAGTAAACATCTACTTCTTGACCATATCGAATGTCGGGTGTAGGGTCCGCATAGCTGCAACGCACAGGCAACGTACAGGTAAGCAAAATACACAACAGGTACCTTTGTTTTTGGATGAAATTTTGCAATTACCTATAAGCTACTAGTTATGTCGCAGTTCTTTTAATATCAGCAAAGCTATGGTTAGACTGCCTGATGGTGTGGGTAAAGTGCTTCCCAACTGAGTTCAGGTAGTCATGTAAGTTATCGTTTTGCAAGCCTAACCGCTCCCCCGGGATTCAAAACCCTTTTTTGCATAGGTTGGATTTACCATGAGGTGCCAAAGCCAGGGCTCGGGCGGGGGTCTAGTGGAGCCGGGACAAAACGGGCGTCGCTAAAGTCGATTATTTTGACTGTGGTACGAGTTTTATCGGTAAAGACTATGTTAGAAGGCTTGATGTCCCGGTGGATGATATGAGATCTGTGTATTGCTGCAAGTCCATCAAATATTTGACACGCCACGTTGAGCGCTACAGATGGCTTCAGCTGCACACCCATGCAAGGTCCACACAAGTCAGGGGGGCAACCGGACAAGGACAACTAGACCAATTGCTGAGAGGAAAGTGGCATGCTGGAATAGGCGAGCTGCTTTCCAAATACAAAAATAATGTTCCACCGTAGTTCGAACAATATTGTTCCTTACATAGTGTAACTAGCTTCGTGCTTGTGAGTTCTGTTGATGTAATTTGAGCATCTCCATCAAAAGTACGGCTGGAACAAAAGGGTCCCTGTAAGGGTCAATCATGATTAAGACATCTCCAAGATGACTCCAGAACTCCAGTCATTTTTTCTTATCTGTAAATCAGATTATGTAGCGAACATATTTGCATTGGACAGATTTTGCTTTATCATGAAGAACGTGAGGCTTCGTCCCGTCGAAGGAGGTTGGCACAAAGGTTACGCCACGCAACCATATCTTTGTTAAATTCCCTAGTAATATTCAACACATGGTAACGCTTCTTTGAAAAGCCGCGGGGTATTAGAATAACAAATTAAATGCGAGGCAACTGGTATGACACTGCATTTATACTAGCATGCTGCAATGAAGTAGTTGCACTTGGTCATTTGTTCATTCACATGCAGGTTCAGACATCGCAAGTTGAGACATAAGAACGTATAGTTCACTCACCTTATGAGTCGGATCAAGAGCATCCCAAAGCGAACCCCCACTTAATCGCTCAAGCAACAGTCGGTTATAATCTAGCCTCAACACATGATTCGCCGGCTTGGTATTGTATGGTATCGCCCATTCCAAGTGTGCGTTTCGGTTTCAAATAGAGTCAGCCCAGCGGCATTGTTTCGAATGACTGGAATTGGGCTTGCCGTCGCCGGTCCTTGATCTATGCTTTTGCGAACGAACCCGTACGTCCGAATGACGTGGTTTTCAACACCATTTCCATGGATGGTTCGAATTAAGTCTGCCTCCTGCACGAGTGTTTGCGTTCAATGAGCGGCCACTAAGCACTAGCCACTTCCAACTGGCAGGCAACGGTAAGGGGAATGGAGACTTGGGCATCATATACCACATATCAAATTGGCAACGCATGATTTTAAGACCTCCTATTGCCTTAACAGTTTTATAAAGCACCTAAAACCCGTCTAAACAGTTACCCGCGGAGGACCCGAAAGGGAGACCATTTGTCGGAAACAAATGACCATAATTGACGGGAAACCCGATTCCTCGATTTCTAGATATCCCAAATACTGAACGTCAAATCAGTTAAGTACGATATCTACGGTCACTACGGTATGTTGGCCGTTGGCTATATATAAGAATGACAGGAAACTTTTGAGTTTCCCGTAATCGGCAGTGGACGTCTTGTAGACAATCAAACCGTTTGCGCTCATACCCTGCGTATGAAGCGTTGATATCGCTGTAGATTGGTTCCAGGGCGAGGCGACTTGCAGGCCGCAGCTATGCGAACACTCGCAAAGACGGACGGAGAATCCAATATAGCGGCCTTTCTAACGACCGCTAAAGAACCTCGTCCAAGTTGGTTACCGAAAAGTTCTTTCGGCTCGTACAGACGTACTATGTTCTCGTCAATGCCTTCGAGTGCCATCTCGTGAGATGATGGTTCACGGAGGGTTGCGAAGCTTACGCAGAAGCTTCCCGTGAAAATTAAAAGAAAACTTTTATGTAATAACCAGATACTGTACAAGGCGTTGCGGCTAAGAGTGGTCGTGTGTTACATATCGACAGTGCATTCCAAAAGTGATACTGGAAAGAGAAAGATCCTGTACAGGCGAAAGGGAGTGAATTTTCAAAACGTTGCGAACCTCTAAGGCCTGGGATAAACTGGAGGCCCTCCAACGGACGGTCCAGCCCTCGTGATCACGTTGTCCGGGCCTGTTCTGGCGCATATATGATCATGTACCGTATCGGCAGGGTACTTCAAGGCAGCATTGGCAAGCAGCTCGGAGGGGCCGGAAAAGGGGGGGGGGGGGCGGTGGGTGGTGATGGACCCTGTTGGGCCGCGGTGCTGAATCATGTAAGGACAGGGGGGGTTGCTCTGATCATAAATTCCCCCTCGATGGTGTTTGCCCGGTACCCGTAGGGCTGGGACAGCCACCAACACACAAAACAATGTTTCCCGTATTGATTTCACTATTTTAATTCAGTTATTGTAAAATAAAGAATAACCTTCAGGAAATCGTTCACTTCACTCGAAATGACCAATGTCCATGAAAAGGTTATGGAAATTCGAAGTGACTTTGTGAAATAAATCATGAAGTGCTTCTCACTACCGGCTCTACAGACCATCGTTACCTTAAGTGTATGAAGTACAAGCTTGTACTTCATATACATGACAAGGGACATCCCGCACTGTTCTCTCGGACTCACATATCTAATTAGATGATCGCGTGTATTAAATTATTGTTTAAAATTTGGGTAAATGATCGCGTGGAAAACCTGCGGAAGAGCCCATCCTTGCAAACGTCAGGAGATAAGTACAACAGGCGGGAGCGTAGAGTCTTACGAGAGCGAGCAAACTGCCGCACATAAGTACGGATATCTAGAGCTCTTAGCGTGCAGCCCCAACAGCGTGCAGTACCTACGTTCCCGAGATGAGGTGCCCTTCAGCCAACTACACTGCAGCTGCAAGCCGGTGGTAACGAAGGGGCCAATCAGGGTGTCATTTAAAATGAATGAAGATAGCTGCAGCTGGGACGAGTTCGCGCCGCTGCTATCCTTTGCCATCCCTGTCCTGCTGCATGCTTTGCGCAAGCATGGCATGCGCTAGGGGAGAAGTGTCTATGATTGTTTTTATCTGTACGGGGAGGATCAGGAAGCCGAAGCAGCATCCCGGATTCGAAAACGGATTCGTGACGGCCTTTGGCAGCGCGACTCCCGCATAATTGCAGGAGCGCTGGAGGTGCTCACCGTCATGCGCCGCAGCCGAATCGCATTTAACTGTGAAGCGGGCTACCGTAAGATATCTTAATGTCCCATTGCTTGTCGTCTTGGATGGCTGGGATGCCTAAGCGCGGCCTTACAACTCTATTGAGGCGTGAAAGGGTGATAGGAGGTTGCACATGTGGGAGGTTGCACGTGCGGTGCAGATGTTGTACTATTCATTTACCGGTACTGTCAAGGCCTTGGGGGTTTGCTCACGGACGGTCGTAGAGTGGGAGGTTGCGAATGTGATTGTGTAAGTGATGTGATGACATAATAAGCGGGACGGTCATAGACAAAGAAATAGTAACTGAAGTACGCATATCATCCAATCGAAACACATGGCCACGGCAGCAGATAAACCTTGGCCACCGCAGGAGTAGGAAAGCATACCCCAACCCGTCGCCACAGCAGCAGGAAAACAATTATGACCGTAGCAGTAGATTCACTTACCCACATCAGCAGAAACCGCATGGCCAGTGCAGCAGAAAATACATTTCCACTGCAGCTTAAATCACATGGCCACGCGTGCCGTACGTCAGCAGAAACGAAATGGCGATAGTAGCAGATGCTTGGACCAAGCATGCAATCCCGTGCCAAAACTACTCATGTCATCGACGGCTTGTCATCACAGCCAGATTTTTCATGCTTTGTGCCAAAACTTCTTATGATTAGACAGCAAAACAACTTACCCACATCACTGGCCTTCCTCCAAACCGATATTAGTGATAACACAATGCATTTAATGTGTCCCCTTTGACTCCTACCTTGCACGACCAATGCACTTAACAAATTTTATAAACGAAGCTAGGCTTACAAATATCCTACCTTCCAGTCCTACAAATGAGAACCAGGGCCACACACACACACACACACACACACACACACACACACACACACACACACACACACACACACACACACACACAGAGAGATAAACACACACACGCTCACGCACACACACACACTCACGCATATACACACACAAACACAAACACACACTCCTCTAATGCAAACCCGTCGGAGAAATTTAAACTACACACACCTCCATGCACTATCCTGCTTCCAACAAGAAAATGTAGGCGTATACGTATTTACGCACTATCACCAAAATGAATTCATTCTCAGACTCCACAAGCATGGCACCATAGTCACCGGGCGACAGCTGGACATGATCTTGCAAGCTAGTAAGGTGTGACATTCAAGTGTCATGCGTTTTTGAAAATAGCTCAATGCCCATTCGTGTGCTCGTCTGTCCCTTCAGGAGGTGTACCTCTCAAGTATGTGTGCACTTGCCAGCTCTCGCCACACCACCCAGGAGACCCCCTTAATAATGCACTTCACACAAAACAAAAAAGAAATGGTTGCAATGTACATGTCTCAAGCCCCAAGTCCCAAACGGAGTCCCAAGTGCAGCATGATTGAAGACTTAATATCTGTCTCTGCAACATGGATTTAAATCCCCTTGGCTCAAATTTGAGCCAAGGGGATACTGGTAACAATCGTTAGTCCATCGCGGGGTGCGGTTTCGATGGATGTACGTACATCCATGTATGCACTCGCCACGGCTCGCATCTAATCTTCAAAATACTATCAGATACATAAGTTATAATTTCAGTATGTGTCTGTGACAGCCATTTTTTTGACTATGTTCCCATTCTAAAAGATCAATATTTTCGCCTGGAATCTCACTTCAGAGCTTTAGCTATTAAATGTTATGCAACAGTTGATACTACTGGATGCAAGTTCGGGCAGACAAAATGATTTATAGTAGCCTTTCCAAGATTGGTGGATAACAGTGGAGTGCAGCGTACGGTAGTCACGGTACTACCAATTGGTTATTCAGCAAATCTGTCCGAATCTGCTGGAGAGCAGCCTGCATTTTATCGATGCACTTTGTCAAAACTAAGAAATAGAACCATCGCCAGGTTCTCTGCAAGTTGGCAAGATCACAATACAAGAGTGCCGTCCAGTCAAATTCGGTAAAAGGAGCTGCAAAAGTAGTGAGAACTTCTTTGCCAAAATACAGACATGATCATGGCATGCTGTGTTATAGCTCCATACCTTTCACATTGCACGCCAGCCAAGACTATAGCAACTACTGGTCCTATCTAGTACCTCGCATTGTGCAAAACTTCAGAGGTGAACCGGTTACCAATTCCATGGTATACCTACGTAGGGAGCAGTTAGCTACCTATTTCGAAAGTACAGGGAGGTAGCAAACGGGCAGTACCTCTGAAGTCGTGCACATTGTCAGCTACTCCTTCGACAACTGCTAAAAACTGAATGACACAATAGAATACGTTCTAGATTTTATTCCCCTCCACTCAACATTTATTCCTAATTTCTCCGCACCTCTCTATCTGTGGGTATGTGTGCATATGTGCGCGCGCGTCTCTCTCTCTCTCACTCTCCCTCTCTCTCTCTTTCTCTCTCTCTCTTTCTCTCTCTCTCTCTCTCTCTCTCTCTCTCTCTCTCTATCTCTCTCTCTGTCTCTCTCTCTCTCTCTCTCTCTGTCTCTCTCTCTCCCTCTCTCTCTCTCTCTCTCTCTCTCTCGCTCGCTCTTTCTCTCTCTCTCTCTCTCTCTCTCTCTCTCTCTCTCTCTCTCTCTCTCTCTCTCTCTCTCTCTCTCTCTCTCTCTCTCTCTCTCTCTCTCTCTCTCTCGCTCTCTCGCTCTCTCGCTCTCTCGCTCTCTCGCTCTCTCGCTCTTTCTCTCTCCCTCCTTCCCCCCTCTCTGTCTCCGTGTGTGTGTGTGTGTGTGTGTGTGTGTGTGTGTGTGTGTGTGTGTGTGTGTGTGCGTGTGTGTGTGTGTGTGTGTGTGTGTGTGTGTGTGTGTGTGTGTGTGTCTGTGTGTGTGTGTGTGTGTGTGTGTGTATGTGTGTGTGTGTGTGTGTGTGTGTGTGTAGACGTGCGTGCGTGCGTGCGTGCGTGCGTGTTTATTTATGTGTGATTGATATAAATGCGGGCATACCAGGACATCGTTAGCCGTCGGACGGTTAGCCCGCGGACCCACGCATTGTGAGACCAAGGCATGAAGGTCCGGATACTCCAAAACTTCGTACGCGCGATTGTATGGGTTCGCAGCATTCGCCCGCCGAACTCGGATATCTTCTAGCAGTTGGGAAATCAGGATGTTTCTCGGATAGCACCGACCTGAGAACAAACTATAGAGCACGGCTCCCGCAGAGTAAACATCTACTTCTTGACCATATCGAATGTCGGGTGTAGGGTCCGCATAGCTGCAACGCACAGGCAACGTACAGGTAAGCAAAATACACAACAGGTACCTTTGTTTTTGGATGAAATTTTGCAATTACCTATAAGCTACTAGTTATGTCGCAGTTCTTTTAATATCAGCAAAGCTATGGTTAGACTGCCTGATGGTGTGGGTAAAGTGCTTCCCAACTGAGTTCAGGTAGTCATGTAAGTTATCGTTTTGCAAGCCTAACCGCTCCCCCGGGATTCAAAACCCTTTTTTGCATAGGTTGGATTTACCATGAGGTGCCAAAGCCAGGGCTCGGGCGGGGGTCTAGTGGAGCCGGGACAAAACGGGCGTCGCTAAAGTCGATTATTTTGACTGTGGTACGAGTTTTATCGGTAAAGACTATGTTAGAAGGCTTGATGTCCCGGTGGATGATATGAGATCTGTGTATTGCTGCAAGTCCATCAAATATTTGACACGCCACGTTGAGCGCTACAGATGGCTTCAGCTGCACACCCATGCAAGGTCCACACAAGTCAGGGGGGCAACCGGACAAGGACAACTAGACCAATTGCTGAGAGGAAAAGTGGCATGCTGGAATAGGCGAGCTGCTTTCCAAATACAAAAATAATGTTCCACCGTGAGTTCGAACAATATTGTTCCTTACATAGTGTAACTAGCTTCGTGCTTGTGAGTTCTGTTGATGTAATTTGAGCATCTCCATCAAAAGTACGGCTGGAACAAAAGGGTCCCCTGTAAGGGTCAATCATGATTAAGACATCTCCAAGATGACTCCAGAACTCCAGTCATTTTTTCTTATCTGTAAATCAGATTATGTAGCGAACATATTTGCATTGGACAGATTTTGCTTTATCATGAAGAACGTGAGGCTTCGTCCCGTCGAAGGAGGTTGGCAACAAAGGTTACGCCACGCAACCATATCTTTGTTAAATTCCCTAGTAATATTCAACACATGGTAACGCTTCTTTGAAAAGCCGCGGGGTATTAGAATAACAAATTAAATGCGAGGCAACTGGTATGACACTGCATTTATACTAGCATGCTGCAATGAAGTAGTTGCACTTGGTCATTTGTTCATTCACATGCAGGTTCAGACATCGCAAGTTGAGACATAAGAACGTATAGTTCACTCACCTTATGAGTCGGATCAAGAGCATCCCAAAGCGAACCCCCACTTAATCGCTCAAGCAACAGTCGGTTATAATCTAGCCTCAACATCATGATTCGCCGGCTTGGTATTGTATGGTATCGCCCATTCCAAGTGTGCGTTTCGGTTTCAAATAGAGTCAGCCCAGCGGCATTGTTTCGAATGACTGGAATTGGGCTTGCCGTCGCCGGTCCTTGATCTATGCTTTTGCGAACGAACCCGTACGTCCGAATGACGTGGTTTTCAACACCATTTCCATGGATGGTTCGAATTAAGTCTGCCTCCTGCACGAGTGTTTGCGTTCAATGAGCGGCCACTAAGCACTAGCCACTTCCAACTGGCAGGCAACGGTAAGGGGAATGGAGACTTGGGCATCATATACCACATATCAAATTGGCAACGCATGATTTTAAGACCTCCTATTGCCCTTAACAGTTTTATAAAGCACCTAAAACCCGTCTAAACAGTTACCCGCGGAGGACCCGAAAGGGAGACCATTTGTCGGAAACAAATGACCATAATTGACGGGAAACCCGATTCCTCGATTTCTAGATATCCCCAAATACTGAACGTCAAATCAGTTAAGTACGATATCTACGGTCACTACGGTATGTTGGCCGTTGGCTATATATAAGAATGACAGGAAACTTTTGAGTTTCCCGTAATCGGCAGTGGACGTCTTGTAGACAATCAAACCGTTTGCGCTCATACCCTGCGTATGAAGCGTTGATATCGCTGTAGATTGGTTCCAGGGCGAGGCGACTTGCAGGCCGCAGCTATGCGAACACTCGCAAAGACGGACGGAGAATCCAATATAGCGGCCTTTCTAACGACCGCTAAAGAACCTCGTCCAAGTTGGTTACCGAAAAGTTCTTTCGGCTCGTACAGACGTACTATGTTCTCGTCAATGCCTTCGAGTGCCATCTCGTGAGATGATGGTTCACGGAGGGTTGCGAAGCTTACGCAGAAGCTTCCCGTGAAAATTAAAAGAAAACTTTTATGTAATAACCAGATACTGTACAAGGCGTTGCGGCTAAGAGTGGTCGTGTGTTACATATCGACAGTGCATTCCAAAAGTGATACTGGAAAGAGAAAGATCCTGTACAGGCGAAAGGGAGTGAATTTTCAAAACGTTGCGAACCTCTAAGGCCTGGGATAAACTGGAGGCCCTCCAACGGACGGTCCAGCCCTCGTGATCACGTTGTCCGGGCCTGTTCTGGCGCATATATGATCATGTACCGTATCGGCAGGGTACTTCAAGGCAGCATTGGCAAGCAGCTCGGAGGGGCCGGAAAAGGGGGGGGGGGCGGTGGGTGGTGATGGACCCTGTTGGGCCGCGGTGCTGAATCATGTAAGGACAGGGGGGGTTGCTCTGATCATAAATTCCCCCTCGATGGTGTTTGCCCGGTACCCGTAGGGCTGGGACAGCCACCAACACACAAAACAATGTTTCCCGTATTGATTTCACTATTTTAATTCAGTTATTGTAAAATAAAGAATAACCTTCAGGAAATCGTTCACTTCACTCGAAATGACCAATGTCCATGAAAAGGTTATGGAAATTCGAAGTGACTTTGTGAAATAAATCATGAAGTGCTTCTCACTACCGGCTCTACAGACCATCGTTACCTTAAGTGTATGAAGTACAAGCTTGTACTTCATATACATGACAAGGGACATCCCGCACTGTTCTCTCGGACTCACATATCTAATTAGATGATCGCGTGTATTAAATTATTGTTTAAAATTTGGGTAAATGATCGCGTGGAAAACCTGCGGAAGAGCCCATCCTTGCAAACGTCAGGAGATAAGTACAACAGGCGGGAGCGTAGAGTCTTACGAGAGCGAGCAAACTGCCGCACATAAGTACGGATATCTAGAGCTCTTAGCGTGCAGCCCCAACAGCGTGCAGTACCTACGTTCCCGAGATGAGGTGCCCTTCAGCCAACTACACTGCAGCTGCAAGCCGGTGGTAACGAAGGGGCCAATCAGGGTGTCATTTAAAATGAATGAAGATAGCTGCAGCTGGGACGAGTTCGCGCCGCTGCTATCCTTTGCCATCCCTGTCCTGCTGCATGCTTTGCGCAAGCATGGCATGCGCTAGGGGAGAAGTGTCTATGATTGTTTTTATCTGTACGGGGAGGATCAGGAAGCCGAAGCAGCATCCCGGATTCGAAAACGGATTCGTGACGGCCTTTGGCAGCGCGACTCCCGCATAATTGCAGGAGCGCTGGAGGTGCTCACCGTCATGCGCCGCAGCCGAATCGCATTTAACTGTGAAGCGGGCTACCGTAAGATATCTTAATGTCCCATTGCTTGTCGTCTTGGATGGCTGGGATGCCTAAGCGCGGCCTTACAACTCTATTGAGGCGTGAAAGGGTGATAGGAGGTTGCACATGTGGGAGGTTGCACGTGCGGTGCAGATGTTGTACTATTCATTTACCGGTACTGTCAAGGCCTTGGGGGTTTGCTCACGGACGGTCGTAGAGTGGGAGGTTGCGAATGTGATTGTGTAAGTGATGTGATGACATAATAAGCGGGACGGTCATAGACAAAGAAATAGTAACTGAAGTACGCATATCATCCAATCGAAACACATGGCCACGGCAGCAGATAAACCTTGGCCACCGCAGGAGTAGGAAAGCATACCCCAACCCGTCGCCACAGCAGCAGGAAAACAATTATGACCGTAGCAGTAGATTCACTTACCCACATCAGCAGAAACCGCATGGCCAGTGCAGCAGAAAATACATTTCCACTGCAGCTTAAATCACATGGCCACGCGTGCCGTACGTCAGCAGAAACGAAATGGCGATAGTAGCAGATGCTTGGACCAAGCATGCAATCCCGTGCCAAAACTACTCATGTCATCGACGGCTTGTCATCACAGCCAGATTTTTCATGCTTTGTGCCAAAACTTCTTATGATTAGACAGCAAAACAACTTACCCACATCACTGGCCTTCCTCCAAACCGATATTAGTGATAACACAATGCATTTAATGTGTCCCCTTTGACTCCTACCTTGCACGACCAATGCACTTAACAAATTTTATAAACGAAGCTAGGCTTACAAATATCCTACCTTCCAGTCCTACAAATGAGAACCAGGGCCACACACACACACACACACACACACACACACACACACACACACACACACACACACACACACACACAGAGATAAACACACACACGCTCACGCACACACACACACTCACGCATATACACACACAAACACAAACACACACTCCTCTAATGCAAACCCGTCGGAGAAATTTAAACTACACACACCTCCATGCACTATCCTGCTTCCAACAAGAAAATGTAGGCGTATACGTATTTACGCACTATCACCAAAATGAATTCATTCTCAGACTCCACAAGCATGGCACCATAGTCACCGGGCGACAGCTGGACATGATCTTGCAAGCTAGTAAGGTGTGACATTCAAGTGTCATGCGTTTTTGAAAATAGCTCAATGCCCATTCGTGTGCTCGTCTGTCCCTTCAGGAGGTGTACCTCTCAAGTATGTGTGCACTTGCCAGCTCTCGCCACACCACCCAGGAGACCCCCTTAATAATGCACTTCACACAAAACAAAAAAGAAATGGTTGCAATGTACATGTCTCAAGCCCCAAGTCCCAAACGGAGTCCCAAGTGCAGCATGATTGAAGACTTAATATCTGTCTCTGCAACATGGATTTAAATCCCCTTGGCTCAAATTTGAGCCAAGGGGATACTGGTAACAATCGTTAGTCCATCGCGGGGTGCGGTTTCGATGGATGTACGTACATCCATGTATGCACTCGCCACGGCTCGCATCTAATCTTCAAAATACTATCAGATACATAAGTTATAATTTCAGTATGTGTCTGTGACAGCCATTTTTTTGACTATGTTCCCATTCTAAAAGATCAATATTTTCGCCTGGAATCTCACTTCAGAGCTTTAGCTATTAAATGTTATGCAACAGTTGATACTACTGGATGCAAGTTCGGGCAGACAAAATGATTTATAGTAGCCTTTCCAAGATTGGTGGATAACAGTGGAGTGCAGCGTACGGTAGTCACGGTACTACCAATTGGTTATTCAGCAAATCTGTCCGAATCTGCTGGAGAGCAGCCTGCATTTTATCGATGCACTTTGTCAAAACTAAGAAAAAGAACCATCGCCAGGTTCTCTGCAAGTTGGCAAGATCACAATACAAGAGTGCCGTCCAGTCAAATTCGGTAAAAGGAGCTGCAAAAGTAGTGAGAACTTCTTTGCCAAAATACAGACATGATCATGGCATGCTGTGTTATAGCTCCATACCTTTCACATTGCACGCCAGCCAAGACTATAGCAACTACTGGTCCTATCTAGTACCTCGCATTGTGCAAAACTTCAGAGGTGAACCGGTTACCAATTCCATGGTATACCTACGTAGGGAGCAGTTAGCTACCTATTTCGAAAGTACAGGGAGGTAGCAAACGGGCAGTACCTCTGAAGTCGTGCACATTATCAGCTACTCCTTCGACAAAACCTAAAAACTGAATGACACAATAGAATACGTTCTACCTTTTATTCCCCTCCTCTCAACATTTACTCCTAATTTCTCCGCCCCTCTCTATCTGTGGGTATGTCTGCATATGTGCGCGCGCGTGTCTCTCTCTCTCTCCTCTCTCTCTCTCTCTCTCTCTCTCTCTCTCTCTCTCTCTCTCTCTCTCTCTCTCTCTCTCTATTTCTCTCTCTCTCTTTCTCTCTCTCTCTCTCTTCTCTCTCTCTCTCTCTCTCTCTCTCTCTCTCTCTCTCTCTCTCTCTCTCTCTCTCTCTCTCTCTCTCTCTCTCTCTCTCTCTCTCTCTCTCTCTCTCTCTCTCTCTCTCTCTCTCTCTCTCTCTCTCTCTCTCTCTCTCTCTCTCTCTCTCTCTCTCTCTCTCTCTCTCTCTCTCTCTCTCTCTCTCTCTCTCTCTCTCTCCCCCCCCCCCCCCCTCTCTCTCTCTCTCTCTCTCTCTCTCTCTCTCTCTCTCTCTCCCTCTCTCCCTCTCTCTCTCTCTCTCTCTCTCTCTCTCTCTCTCTCTCTCTCTCTCTCTCTCTCTCTCTCTCCCCCCTCTCTCCCCTCTCCTCTCTCTCTCTCTCTCTCTCTCTCTCTCTCTCTCTCTCTCTCTCTCTCTCTCTCTCTCTCTCTCTCTCTCTCTCTCTCTCTCTCTCTCTCTATCTCTCTCTCTTTCCCTCTCCCCTCTCTGTCTCCGTGTGTGTGTGTGTGTGTGTGTGTGTGTGTGTGTGTGTGTGTGTGTGTGTGTGCGTGCGTGTGTGTAGGCGTGCGGGCGTGCGTGCGTGTTTATTTATGTGTGATTGATATAAATGCGAGCATACCAGGACATCGTTAGCCGTCGGACGGTTAGCCCGCGGACCCACGCATTGTGAGACCAAGGCATGAAGGTCCGGATACTCCAAAACTTCGTACGCGCGATTGTATGGGTTCGCAGCATTCGCCCGCCGAACTCGGATATCTTCTAGCAGTTGGAAAATAAGGATGTTTCTCGGATAGCACCGACCTGAGAACAAACTATAGAGCACGGCTCCAGAGTAGACATCTCTTTCTTGACCATATCGAATGTCGGGTGTAGAGTCCGCATAGCCGCAACGCACAGGCAACGTACAGGTAAGCAAAATACACAACACGTACCTTTGTTTTTGGATGAAATTTTGCAATTACCTATAAGCTACTAGTTATGTCGCAGTTCTTTTAATATTAGCAAAGCTATGATTATACTGCCTGATGGTGTGGGTAAAATGCTTTCCAACCGGGTTCAGGTAGTCATGTAAGTTATCGTTTTGCAAGCCTAACCGCTCCCCCGGGCTTCATAACCCTTTTTTGCATAGGTTTGATTTACCATGCGGTGCCAAAGCTAGGGCTCGGGCGGGGGTCTAGTGGAGCCGGGACAAAACGGGCGTCGCTAAAGTCGATTATTTTGACTGTGGTACGAGTTTTATCGGTGAAGACTATGTTAGACGTCTTGATGTCCCGGTGGATGATATGAGATCTGTGTATTGCTGCAAGTCCATCAAATATTTGACACGCCACGTTGAGCGCTATAGATGGCTTCAGCTGCACACCCATGCAAGGTCCACACAAGTCAGTAGGGCAACCGGACAAGGACAACTAGACCAATTGCTGAGAGGAAAAGTGGCATGCTGGAATAGGCGAGCTGCTTTCGAAATACAAAAATAATGTTCCACCGTGAGTTCGAACAATAATGTTCCTTACATAGTGTAACTAGCTTCGTGCTTGTGGGTTCTGTTGATTTAATTTGAGCATCTCCATCAAAAATACGGCTGGAACAAAAGGGTCCCCTGTAAGGGTCAATCATGATTAAGACATCTCCAAGATGACTCCAGAACTCCAGTCAATTTATTTTATCTGTAAATCAGATTATGTAGCGAACATATTTGCATTGGACAGATTTTGCTTTATCATGAAGAACGTGAGGCTTCGTCCCGTCGAAGGAGGTTGGCAACAAAGGTTACGGCACGCAACCATATCTTTGTTAAATCCCCTAGTAATATTCAACACATGGTAATGCTTTTTTGAAAAGCCGCGGGGTATTAGAATAACAAATTAAATGCGAGGCAACTGGTATGACACTGCATTTATACTAGCATGCTGCAATGAAGTAGTTGCACTTGGTCATTTGTTCATTCACATGCAGATTCAGACATCGCAAGTTGAGACATAAGAACGTATAGTTCACTCACCTTATGAGTCGGATCAAGAGCATCCCAAAGCGAACCCCCACTTAATCGCTCAAGCAACAATCGGTTATAATCTAGCCTCAACAGCATGATTCGCCGGCTTGGTGTTGTATGGTATCGCCCATTCCAAGTGTGCGTTTCGGTTTCAAATAGAGTCAGCCCAGCGGCATTGTTTCGAATGACTGGAATTGGGCTTGCCGTCGCCGGTCTTTGATCTATGCTTTTGCGAACGAACCCGTATGTCCGAATGACGTGGTTTTCAACATCATTTTCATGGATGGTTCGAATTAAGTCTGCCTCCTGCACGAGTGTTTGCGTTCAATGAGCGGCCACTAAGCACTAGCCACCTCTAACTAGCAGGCAACGGTAAGGGGAATGGAGACTTGGGCAACATATACCACATATCAAATTGGCAACGCATGATTTTAAGACCTCCTATTGCCCTTAACAGTTTAATAAAGCACCTAAAACCCGTTTAAACAGTTACCCGCGGAGGAGCCGAAAGGGAGACCATTTGTCGGAAACAAATGACCATAATTGACGGGAAACCCGATTGAGGAGCCAACGATGTCGATATAGAGGTCACGCCCCTCCTCCCACGCGTGGAGGCGAAGGCCTGCGCGACCCTCCTGGCGCTCTTGGCCAGGGACAGGGGTGGGAAAGGCGGGCTCCCGGGTGACCCGCTGACGAGCAGATGTAAGGACAGCATAGAGGCCGTTACGAACGAAGTAATGGCTGCCGACATTTGCCACATCCCCCCCTGAGGTGCAGTGGACAGCATGGTCGCCCCAGACACCCAGTTCCCTCAAGCAGCGCGGGCATTGGGAGCCCTGCTGGAAGATGGGGATCAAGAGCTGATATTGAAGGCGGCAACGGAACGACTTAGGGGGCATTGTCTGCTGCAAATAGGAAACTGGGAGCGCCAGCAACCAATCAGACGCTCCCGGCTGTGTAAGAGATTGGAGCACAGCACGGTCGTGATCCGAGCGAGCAGCGTCATCAAAACCCTCCCGGTATACGCGCTGATGCAAGCGTTTGGACAGCCGGGCTTGCACTTTGTTGCGGACAAAATTCGGATCCTTGAAGAGCGCCGCATCGAAATCTGGGACACGGGCGCAGTAGTCAGCCTTGGCAGCTAGGGCAGCGGGGACGTCCCCGCTGCCGCTGTCGACAGGAGGGGCAGTGGATGTCCCGCGAAGCCGGTCCTGAAGGGGGGCTGTCTGCGTGACGGAGGCAAGATAGGCACAAGGCAGAAGGGAAGTGGCCATAGTGACCCCTAGACCCCCCTGGGCAATAAGCAAGCCAGCCAAGATTTGCTGCAGAGGGCCAAAACTACCACCACCAGCTGTGACAATGGATTAGAGGACCTGGGTTTGGAGCATATCAAAGGTCACCAAAGCTTGCTCAGCTGCAGCTGGCGGCATGGTCCGAGCTGTGAAAACCACCTTGCAGGTCCCAAGGCAACTGCGAAGCAAGAGAAGCTCTGCTTGGGGGTGGCGGAGAATCGGCAAACGCTGGAGCGATGCTGCAACGCCATCAACGTGCGCCTTGGCTACGGAAGCTGTGTACTCGACTGACACGGTGACCCGTGCCCCCAACACGATCAAACCAGCACGAGTTTCATAGACGAAGCGCAGAGGGAACCCATCCAAATGCTGAGGGTTCGGGCGCGGCGACCACACAAGGCACTTGTGAGGGTTGAGGCTCAAGCCATATGTGGGGGCCCGGTCAACAACCAATTGGACTGCCTGCTGCGCTGCGGGCACGGGACCAACGAGCGTGCCGTCATCCAGATACCAGCCTTGGTGTACGTCGGGACACTCTCGGTGAAGGTCACGGAGGAGTGGCTGAACAGTGAGCGCAAAAAGCAGCGGGGAGAGGGGGTCCCCTTCCTGGACCCCAGTTGTTGAGTCCACGACATGGGGCCCAACATACTGATGGGCCCATCAATATGTTGGGGGGACCCCCTCTCCCCGCTGCCCGGGCCGCGCAGCCGTACGTCGTCGCCACGTACTGCCAGATGCTGGGGCAATGGAAGGCGACTTCCTCAAGCATGCGGTTGCGGTCGACCGTGTTGAAAGCATTTTGGAAGTCCAAGCTGACAACGACGAGGTCGGGGGAATCTTGCTGGTGTGCCACCAAGCGGTTGAGGGCATGGACGAGGCCTTCTGCACCCCCTCGGACTCCAACCCCAACTTGGTGTGGCTGCAAATACTTACTGACAGCGGGCAAGATGGCTGCAACAGCTATCTTGAAAACCAGACTGCGCAAGATGAGCCCCTCTGCAATGGGCCGGATCCCCCCATTGGGCTTCAAGTGAGGGGTGATGGGAGCGCTGGCCCAATAAGATCGAAAGGACTGGGGAATATCCCCAGCTAGGGCCCGATTGACCACGCCCAGGAGGCTGTCCAATAAGAGGTCTGACCCACCTACAGATAAGGCATGTTTTATGTGTAATGTTGTCAAGCCGTCCCGCCCACCAGCGGTACCAGGTGGGAAGGTTTTGAGGGCAGGCAAGACTTCCTCCACTTGGGCACGGTAAGGGCCTGCGCAGACGGGGCGCCAACGGGAAGCGGTCGGATAGGATGAAGCGCTGCCAATGCAGCACATGTGGCAGGCGTGGCTGGGCCGATGGTGGCAGGCTCCAACACCCGAACAGCCGCTGATAAATGGCCATCTGCAACCTTGTGCAAGACGCGAGCCGCAAGCGCCGCGTCGTCTAATGAGCTGTGTGGGGTAGTTGCTGGGGGCGCTGTGGCCAAGAGTTCATCAATGAGGCCATCAATATCCCCATCCAACCAAGCGCGAGCCCGACGGCGGACGTGCTGCGCAACTCCCTCCCCCAGAGGCCTACGACGAGCGGATAGGACGCACATCGGATGGATCAAGAGCTCAACCCACGCAGCCTCGGATCTGGCTCCACAACAGCCTTGAGAGCAGAACGCAATGCTGCAGCCCAAGGTATCCATGCTGATCAGCATGGATACCTCATATCTCTGTATCTCATATCATGATCTAGGGATCCTGCGGTACGAATGGTGGACAAGGGTGAAGAGTTGATGGACAAGGGCAGGGGTCACGGGATGGCGGCGGCCCTGGGCCGGGGGAGCAGTGGGGGGAGGATCAGCAACGACGGCGGATGTGGTTGGACGTCGGCGGGGCTGCGAAGGGGGACGGCCTTGGGGCGCTGAAGTTGGCCGTAGCTGCTGATGCGGCGGCGGTGCGGGCCGAGGAAGTCCAGGAAGAAGGTTAGCATCTGGGGGAACGAGGCCATCCTCCAGATTCCACAGGCGCTGACAGGTGTTAGGGTTCGTTGCGCACGAAAGAACTCCCAGGGAATGGGTTTTAAAGCATGTGGTGCACAACCAGGTGGAGGTAGCAGGCAAGATTGCTTCAAGCTTCCCATATTCTGCTGGGGATCTGAGTTGAGACACCCATGCATCCCGACCGGAAGTGCCGAGATTGTGAAACCTCTGCAGGTGACGCAGAAGCCCACTGCTTGTCGTGATCCGACGAGAGTTGCAGGATGCCTTCCAAGGGCAGGTTGGGTCAAAGAGAGGAACTGTTGACATGGAATCACCAGCTGGGAAACCCAGCCCCTGTAGCCTGCAAAGGCTGGCCAAGCATACTATGTGTGAAGAAACACATGATGAAGTGTCGAAAAACACAGGAACACTGCTGCGGAGCCGTCAGTCCCGCTGAAAGACTGGCAGGGCTGAGGCAAAGCTGAGTGACCAAGGCTGGACTCCCCATCTGATGGTCACGCACTGGTAGGGGCAAGGAAGGGGATTGGCCACGGAGTGTCCGCCAAAACAGACGGGGGCAAGTATGAAAGAGAGCAACACATTCTTCCAATTGGGACATGAGCCACAACCGTTTACGGGAGCGCACATAAGAATGGTCGTGCCGCTCAAGTCCACGTACTAAAGGGTTGGAAGACCCATGCAAGCGATTTGCCCGCCGCCAGTCCCGCTTGAGTCTAACACATTCCTGGTCATAGAACGGCTGGCGTGGGCGAGTCCTAGCATGAGAAGCTAACCGAACAGTAGACATCCGCATGTCCGCCTCCTGAGCAGCACGGACTAAGACCTGGGATAGTGTGGTTAGTGCTTCCTCTACGTGCCCTGGCACTGCTAAACCAGAACAACCTGCCGCCTGATCAGTGAGCCGGGATCAGTGATGGCCACCGTTCCGGGCCAATCTGCCTCCCCGTGCAGACGATATTTGGACTCCAACTTGGAGTGTAGTGCTCGCTAGACCACCTATGGTATTCTATTATTTGATGTAATTTTACCCGTAAAGGTTACCAGCCGCGCGGTGCCAGGCAGTTGAACAGTCGCTGGTCGAACGCACTGTGTCAAACTCTGGTGCCAACATTCAAAGACTTTCGAATCATTAGAAATGGTGTCTCAAATCACTGTTCTGGCTTGCATAATGTGGTGTAGATTTGGTGATTGGACCCGACTGTTCAGATTCAAGCCCAGAACGGTTGTCGGTTCCAAGAAACCTGGTGGCACAGGTAAGCTTATTCTGCAGAAATTTCAGAAGCCGATGGTGCAAGTAGCTTAATTTGCAAAATTTGGAGGAAAGAATGTCGTTTTCATTGCCTGGCGGGTTCACGGCTTTGGATAAGACATCACCACCAGTTTTTGGCGCCCAGTCGAAATCTGGTTATTTAGACCTTTACAAGTAATGAAATTGTAAATTTTGTTGACATCTTTAGCAGTTTCGGTGGAGTTTCTAGTCCTGTAGGAGGGAGGAAACCATGTGAACGATGCAAAGGCTTGGCGACAACGATCACTATTATGCGGCAGTCATCCGCTTGTTGGAAAATTGCCCAAAGTTTGTTGTGAAGTGAATTGGTGTGATCTTTAAGAGACAAAACTTGCCCGGTCTGCAGGCAGAATGTCATGGGACGACCTTCCCCGTGATCTGCAAAGCAAAATTATTGAACTTCTCCCAATCGATGTGCTTCAGAAGACAGCCTGTCTCAGCAAGGCCTTCCGTGACAGGTTTCTGGACCAGCTGGATCTGATCAGCAGCAGGCTCACAAGCTTTTCAGAGGATGCACCAGCATCAGCTCCCTTGTATGAAGCGGCCATTCCCGATGCCAAAGCAATTGGTCTTCCGCCTGCCACCTTGGTGAAGGGGCTTCTCACAGCGTGGGACATGACTTGCAAGACACTCAGCAGGCCTCAGTTTATGCCTGGCTGGAATATGAGCAGGCATGTGATGGACATGCATGGAAATGTGGATTTTTCTATACGTAAAGGCACGATAACAGTGACCGGTCAGTTGGTAACGAGCTGGAGGTCTGGGGCACTGAGGGTAGATTGGTGCTTATGTGTGACATTGAGGTGGAGGCCTTCTTCGCTGCAAGATTCCCGCCATGAGGCTATGCATCAGGCCACAGATCGAGTTCGTTCTCAGGTGGTGCAGATGTGTTTCAAGGGGCAAGCCACGCGGATGATAGGTGGGCGGCCTTGTGCAGATCCCAACATCCGGGTGCGTGTGTATTGGCGCGAGAGGTCCCGGAGGGTGATGTGGCTCAGTGTTCTCTTGCTGCTGAGCACTCGCCTGCGGGCCAGCATGCAACTTTTGGCGTGCAGCCTCAACAGCGTGCCACTCCTACCTTCCCGTGATGGGCTGCCTCTCATCCAACAACACCGCAAGCCGGTGGTACTAAGGGGGCCAATCAGGGTGTCATTGGAAATGAGTGAAGATAGCTGGGACGAGGGGGCGCCGCTGCTTTCCTTTGCCGTCCCTATCATGCTGCATGCTTTGCGCAAGCAGGGCATGCGCTTGGGGAGAAGTGTCTATGATTTTTTTGATATGTACGGGGAAGATCAGGAACTGCAAGCAGCATCTCGGATTGAGAAACGGCTTCGGGACGGCCTTCAGCAGCGCGACTCGCGCAAGGTTGCAGGTGCGCTGGAGGTGCTCACCATCATGCGCCGGAGCCGAATCCCATTTCAATCTGGAGTGGGCTTACCAGACTAGTTCTTAAAGTCCCATAGCTTGTCATCTTGGGTGGCTGGGATGCTTAATCGCGGCCTTACACCTCTATTGAGGCGTGGAAGGGTGATAGGAGGTTGAACATGTAGGACAAAGGAATTCAAGGAATGAGCTGTGGCAAAAATGCTGTGACCATGTGCTGTTGTTTTCTGATATTTGGGGATTCTCAGAGCGGGCCTTTGCTCCATGCCAAAGTGGAGGAAGTGGGATGTGATGGTCTTGTGAGGAGGGCCCATGCTTCCAAGCTGCCAAGTTTGGGATGTAGGCTTTCAGAAACTTTCTCGCACACGGCTTCAAGGTCATGTATCAGGGCACAGGTGCTTGCGAAAAACAGAATGTTTCGTGGTTGTTTGTAAATTCCCTCTGAGATAGATGTCAAATCCAGGGGGGCTTTTGGACATCTATTTGTCTTTCTTCCCATACTTTTAATATGCGAGGTACTGCACAGCATGTGGAAACTCCTGCCGGGCCCCAATGGGGGGGGGGTCCTGACTGTGAAGATGGCCTGTACACATTGACAAGTTTGTGGGTATAGGACAATAGGGCGTACATGTACCCGATATGACAAACCATAGTTTGGTAATTTCTGCATCTCCATACACATGTTTTGAGGTACATATAGGTACATGTTGAAAGGGGCGTAAGGCCGGCGGCCGCCCATTGTGTTGTTAGTTCTGGCATCTTGTTGATTATATTGGGCAATGCCCTTTGGTCAGACAAAAAGGTTTGTCACCAAGCGCTGCTTATTGGCATGTTAGACAGCTTCTGCAGAAGCACTAGCAAAGAACAGATTTAATGATCTGGTTCGTGTTTTCTAATGTTGTACTGTTGATTTACCGCCAAGGTCTTGGGGTGTGCTCAAGGACGGTCGTAGAGTGGGAGGTTCTGAATGTGCTTGTGTAAGTGATGTGATATGACATAATTAGCGGGACGGTCATAGACTGAGAAATGGTAAATGGAGCATGCAGATACTTGTAGGTGGAAGCAAAGCATGCCATGGTCACTAGTATGATAACTTGGCTGCGTGAAGGGCTCTTTCAGTATTGGCGACACAGTGCAAAAACATGTACTTACGTACATTCTGAGAGTTTTTCCCATGTAGTATGCGAGGTTTTGGGGCCCCTCTCGATAAGGCACTGCCCTGCTTCTTTATGGGGGACTCCTTTTTAACCGAACTACTACTAGTTGTAGCCCAGAAGCTTTCTTAAGGTACCCCGACGAACGGCGGCTGAGAAATCAGGCAATCTTCAATAGAATACTTCTTGGGCAAGAAGACTTCTCTTTGGTACACCTGGAGTGGTAAGTATACGTGCATCTGTAGCGGCCCTGAAGTAGAGATAGCTGGATATCTATGTACCGTTCGAAAAGGATTTCCCGTTCTGCATAACACCGATTTATACGTGTTTTAAATAAGGTATATATGGATCTGCCACACCTTCCACTTTGTACACATCACATCCCTTTCATAGTAGGGGATAACATCTTGGTCGGCGGTACGGACAGCGCTGTGGTACACGGCATGTCAACATTGCTCTATATTGCCAAGGGACATCATTTATTGCTATATATAGGTAAGGGACATCATCTCGGTCGGCTGCACGTACAGCGCAGTACACTTCATGTCACCGTTGCCATGTAGTTACTTTAACCAGTCCTGAGGAATCCTTGTCTGATCAGGTCGCATCCAAGGGTTACAACAGTGATTACTGCCTTTCAAGGTATAAAATGTTATGCCTTACATGAAGACAAGGACCACCACATTTCTCAAGATAAGCCGGCGACGCAAATCTGCTTTGACTCTGCCACTGTTAGCAAACAACACCGGAAGCAGAGGCATGTGTATACGTTGTCAGACCCCTGACCCCGCAGCGCCATTCTTGAATTGATACCGGAGCCAAACCACTGCTTACATGTAGATGGATTGTTCACTTCACACTTCAACTTTCTCTTTACCTCAGCACATCTGTATTGCCTTACCGTACATCCTTCCCCTGGGGGCCTCAGCAATTCACACATTTTCCATAAGCTTGTCGGTGATCAGCTCATGGCCCATGGGTCAGCAGCGCAGCCGTCAAGATAACACAAATGACCTCAACAGCGTTTCAATATTGCGGTGTTTAGGCAATTTATCAATCAGTGTTGATGCCACTTGGCAGGCAATCGAAACACGAGCATTACCAACGTAACACTGTAGCAGACTAAGGGGTGCGGAACCAGGTGTCCGTCTTTGCAAAGGCGGATGGGTCTCTGCAGAAATATTCCAAATAATTTGCATGGCTGCTTGGTTGATATCTCCAATTGGTCTTTGCAGAAATATTCCAAATGATTTGCATGGCTGCTTGGTCGGTTTGAGCCCCGTCTCTAGAGACACGCCTCAAATGAAAGCAGTGCCTGCTCATGGGTTGCTACAATGTTTCCTGATCAGGAAACATTGCAAGCAACTTGAAAGACTTGTTAGTAAAAGCCATCGCCTGTTTAAAAACAATGAAGCCCGGACAGGACAAAACAGCTCTGGAAACGCCAGCGCCCACAAAGGCGCAGCCACGGGCCTCAAGGAACCTCAAAATCTTATGGAACACAAAATGTGCAAGAGGAATTTCAGGCTCGAGCATGGGCCTGCATATAAGCAGGCATTAGGAACCCAAAGCCCGCAATTGCAATGCGGGGGCCGGGGGAGTGGGTGCCTGCTTGGGAGACAGGAAGCCTGTACGGAGCCTCCAACTGATATGCCAGGCCTCAAGCAGAAGCCTGGTTAGGCAAAACAAAGCCTGTTAATGAAATGCGGGGACTCAAGCGGGTGGCCTGCTTACGAATCAAGAAATCCGAAAATGAAATGCCGATCCTCAAGCTGCTGCCTGCCTAGGAAAGACGAAGCCTGCATAGGGCCTAAGAAGGACCCGACCAGGTGCTTGCTTGGGCACCACGGAGCCTGCCACTGAGATTCCGGGCCTCAAGCAGGCGGCTACTTAGAAGACACGCCGCCCCCAAACGGAAAGCCGGGACCCAAGCAGGTGCCTGCTTAGGCAACACGAAGCCTGCCAATGGAATGCCGGGCCTAAAGCAGGTGTCTGTTTAGGCAAAATGAAGCCTGCCAATGAAATGCCCGCCCTCAAACAGGTGCCTGCTTAGGAAACACGAATCCTGCAAAGGAGTTGGCCTCTGTAAAGCTGCGGGTGGCCACGTCCAGAATGGATTGCTGATCCAGCTTGTCGGTTGCGGCCAAGTCGCTAAACAGATTCTGCCAACTGCCTGTCAGCACGTGGTAGCTTGCCAGCACAGAGGCCATGCTAGGGTTTGAGCGCGCCGAGTCCAGCAGCCCAAACCTGGCCGCCTGTGACAGCACCACCCACCCCAAAAGCCATGTACACTGGTCCAAAACAGTAGAGGATCGACAATAGACATATACATTAAACCCACCGTACAGTTGACGATCGACAAGAGACATTTACATTGGTCCGACACATAACAGTTGGAGATAAACAAGAGACATTTACATTGGTCCGACACATAACAGTTGGAGATAAACAAGAGACATTTACATTCGTCCAACACAATACAGTTGCAGATCGACAAGAGACATATACCTTTGTCCGACACATTACAGTTGGGGATGAACAAGAGGCTTTTACACTGGTCCAACACAGTGCAGTTGACAACCGACAGAAGACATATACATTGGTACAACAAAGTACAGTTTGAGGATTGGAGCAGACATATACATGGGTCCAACACAATACACTTGAGGTTGTCCATGCAAGCTTTGCCCCCCCCCCCCTCCCCCACCGGCCCAAATCAACACACACCCCAATCCCCACCCCCGGGCCCCCACTCCTTTCTTTCTTCCAGGACCCACGCTCTGCTCTGCCGCAATTCATTCCCCCAACAAGCCAACTGTTTTGCCTTCCCTTAACTCGGTGTGCAATCATCTACACCCCTCTTTTGCATTTCAATTGCGCAGCAAACCTCCCCAAATCACCTCGATTCTGCCGCGCACCCCCTTGTTCCGCCTTTCGTTTCTTAGTAAATTTTCCTAGTCTCAGAAACCCCCCTACATAGCCCAACTTTCTGGCAGCAACCCCCTATCATGGCAACCCTTCGCCTTCAGCTTCCCTTCTTTGACAACCCCGGTCTAGCCCTCCTGGCCCTGGTGCCTCCTTCATCTTATCAACACTTACAAATTTGATTATATTTTGATTGCCACAGCGGACTAGGGGGCCCAGCCATTCTGGGACCAAACCTCTTGACTTAATCATCAAGTTCCTACTGCTCAACAATCAGGGGCATGCCAGTTGGTCCAAGACAGAAACTAATTTTGATATTGTTAAGACTTGTTTGAATATGTGCGGGGGAGGGGGGTTGTGCCTTCTTGATGCGCTGCAAGTCCATAGGGGAGATGTCTCGGGAGGCCAGTCCCTCCAGGCGGTTCCGCAAGAGGCGCTCCAAGGCCAGGAGGCTGGTACCTGGGGCCGGTACTGCATATGCCAGGCTGGCGCATGCATGCTTGTCGGCCGGGTAGGACGGAGTGAAGTTTACCGACAATGCTTTGCCCGTCTTTACCAGGTCCTTGTACAGCCAGGCGGTACGGCTGCCCACCAGCAGATCCCTGTGGGGGCCCCAGCACTGCTTATTGAGGTCTTGAAAATCGCCTGGCCCTCAGACTGCAGATGCTTGGGAGATTTGGAACGAACACACGCACACACACACACACACACACACACACACACACACAAACAAACACACACACACACACACACACACACACACACACACACACACACACACACACACACACACATGCGCGCACACACGCACGCGTGCGTGCGGGCGCGCTGAGGAGAGAGGGGTTTCAAAGGGGACAGAGGAAGACAGGTTTCCTGAAGATTACTTGTACCGATTAGTGGTACAGCTTTACCTGCAGAAACCTGCATAGACATGGTCCCTACACTCAAGGGGCACATCAACTGCTAGATCTACGACACATTGTTTCCAAGATTTCCCTTCTTCTCCGTGCTTTTCTTTCCTTTCCTCCGACCTGGACTGCACTTTCCATATAAGCAGTCCAGATGTCCACGCTTAGTTTCATTCCAATGTCGTGTGTGTGTGTGTGTGTGTGTGTGTGTGTGTGTGTGTGTGTGTGTATGTGTGTGTGTGTGTGTGTGCATGTGCGCGTGCTTGCATGTATGTGTGCGTGTGTGCGAAAAATTGGGACGGGGGGTGTGGATGGGAGCTTATCGATAGTGCATGCTTGTAAAAACAAACACCTCACAGAGATTGGCCAATTCAGATATCGGCGTCAGAGATCCGCGGCCCAATGCAAGGTGCTTCATAAAAAGAGTATGCCTTGTTCCACAGTCATCCAGACAGTATCCTTGATTTTTGTTATTGTCCTTGGTTTTTCCCGTTGGTACAACAAGAATGAAAAGGGGGCAGGCAGGGTTCCTTGCTGCATCTATGGCACGGTATCTCAGGAGCTTGTCCCGACCGAAGAGGAGGAGCGAGGTCGGGCAAAGGGGGGGGGGGGGGCTCACGCGACGATGTCATAAACCAGCGCATCGCTGCTGTTGATACCTGGTCGGTAATATGCCAACATCGCCAGAGGACCTGCTCCCATCCCCACACTAGCCAGTCTCATCATTGCCGCCCCCAATCACAGGTAGCATCCCCTCATCCCCATCTCCA
>KV908598.1:144257-161757 GCA_002005505.1 Botryococcus braunii | reverse complement strand
ACCCATGTCGACTCGTAGTTCTACTGTACTGCTTTTCTTTTTCTTTCATCTGTACTGCTTTTCTTCTACTGTGCCATCTTTTCTTCTATGCTACTTTTGGTAGGCATGCTGCTATCTCATTATCCCTTTCAGTAAGTATGCCACTTTGTACGTGTCCACTTTCAGTACGTTTGCTAGCAATCACTAGCACTTTCACTTCATCTGCTAACAGCCACCACTTAAATCTGCCTGTTGCCAGCGCTCACTGCTGCTTTCAGTCCGTTTGCTAGCAATCACTACCACTTTCACTAAATCTGCTAACAGCCACCACTACGCTCAGCACCGCCTGCCTGTTGCTGCTTTCAGGTGTTTCCCCACCATTTACTTCTGACAAACCTGCAGCAAGACTTCTGACAAACCTGCAGTTCTGGGGCTTCTTCTGTTTGGGCTTCTGTCACAAATTTCCGCCAAGCAGTTCCTTCAAAAGCCCCATCAGTTTCTTCTTCGTTATCTAATATGGCACTTGATAATCCACGAGGCTCGCACTGGACACGCGCGGCTGGGTGCAGTGGGTGGGTGAGTAAGCCGCAGGAGATTTCACTACGAAAACGGGTAGAAGGAGGGAATCGCTTGGAATTTCGCTGCAAAATGGTAAGGCCCCCCAAAACAAAAAGGGGGAACTAAAAGTGCCGACAAGCTAGGACAACTTGCACGTGCGAGGCAGGCCCAACAGTATGTCTAAGGACAACTTCCACGTGCAAGGCAGGCCCAATGCCCAATGCCCAATGTCCAATGCCCAATGCCCATGCCCAATGCCCAATGCCCAACTTGCACGTGCAAGGCAGGCCCAACATATGTCTAAGGACAAGGTAATTCAGATGAGCGTCAACAGTACTTAGAGGAGTGGTGAGGACAACTCGACTAGTGCTCCAAGCTAAACAAACCAACAGACACCGGGATGATATAGATAACAGACAAGGGGGCGATGTGGGCGAGTGCTGGGGGCCCCTTGACCTGTGCCTCAGAAACGTTCGAGTCAACAGCAAACACATGAAACAACAGCCACCCGGGGCGAGTCTCCCGGACAAACCAGCGGGGGCAACAGGCCCAGAGAATCAGAACTGGGCAGCCACCCCAGGGCTCCAAAGTGCCACATCAGTTTATTTTTCTTCACACTGGGCCTAGAGGCACCCTGCTGCTTCCGCCATGGAAGCTGGTCGTGAATCACTGTTGCTTGTCAGGGGGAGGGGGGGGGGGGACCTGGAAGCGCTCAGCCTCGAGTGCAAACCAGAGCTCGAGCTTGTTGGAGGGCAGGGACATGTAGTACTTGGTGGCATCGTGGCTGGTAGTCGCATTCAGGCCGACGGCGCCCGCAGTCTGCAGGAGGGAGCCGAACTCGTTGGGAACCACCACCTCGTCGGCGCGCGCTTGCAACATGCGGAAGGCCTCCAGAAGCTTGGCGGCCTGCTGGGCCTGCCCTGCCTGCTGCGCCTCTCGCAGCGTGTAGAAGGCTGCTCCCCCCCCCCCCACCCCTCGTTCGTTGCCTCATCCCAGGAGGGGTGGATGCACTTGGATGTGTGCGGAGCGGGGGAGAGGTGGCGGGACGGATGTGCCGAGAAAGAACGAGGGGAAGAATGTAGGGGAGGAGGGAGAGACTGGCACGAGCATGCGCGCTGCGTATGCGCGCAGACACACATGCACGCATACGCAATGTGAAAGAGAGAGAGAGAGGGGGGGAGAGAGAGGGAGAGAGAGAGAGAGAGAGAGAGAGAGAGGGAGAGAGAGGGGAGAGAGAGAGAGAGAGAGAGAGAGAGAGAGAGAGAGAGAGAGAGAGAGAGAGAGAGAGAGAGAGAGAGGGAGAGAGAGAGAGAGAGAGAGAGAGAGAGAGAGAGAGAGATAGAGAGAGAGAGGGGGGGGGGGAGGGAGAGGGGGGGAGAGGGGGACACACACACACACACACACACACACACACACACACACACACACACACACACACACACACACACACACACACACACACACACAGAGAGAGAGAGAGTGAGAGAGAGAGAAAGAGAGAGGGGGGCGGCAAGGGGAGTGCGTGCACACATGCATGGAAAGACAGGCAGAGCAGAGGTGAGAGGGAGAGAGGGGGGAGTCAGGACAAGGGGAGTGGGCCTGCCCTTCCTGTATCGAAACTGCAACAACAACATGCATGACTACACAGGACCACGGCTGCACAGAAGGACAATTTTTGATGGGCTGGACTGTATGTGTGTGGGGCGTGTTGTGTGTGTGTGTGTGTTGGGGGGGGGGGGGGGTGTTTGAGTGCATGCGTGCGTGCGTGCGTGCATGCCAAGGCCCCTGATAAGACTGTGCATACTCAGGGTTACCAAGAATGCTGCAGGACTGAAAAAAACAACTGGGAAAAATGGTTTGCGCACCTTCATCTAACTGTTCCAAGAGCACTGCCTCCTGTTTGTAATTCTTGGTGCCAATGGTGGTGGAGCCTTTGAAGGCCATATGCTCCAACAGGTGAGCAATACCTGTGAGAATAAAGTGTCAGAACAGACACCTTTGCTTGCAGGCCTACAATTTATATGCCTGCGAGCCTAAAGGATCTCTTAAGAGTTTCACAGAGGGAGCTGCTTACCTGTTTGGCCGTCAGGCTCGTCATAAGCACCTACGTCCGCATATATGTGGCAGCTCACAATAGGGGCGACGTGTCTTTCTAGAACGATGAAATGCAGCCCATTCTCCAGCGTGAACTCAGAGACGCGCCTCTGTAGGTTGTTGTAGAAAGCATCGAGTCCTGATGACCAAATTTCTGTATCAGCGTTAATTTACATTTTAATCAAGAACATTAAAGATCTATGATCCCCAGCTCTGCATACCACTTGCTTCTTCGCTCCCCAGCACCGGGGGAGGAAGTATGGGGGCCGTCAGCAGACCGGCAGTGAGAGTCAAGCAGCCGCGGCGAGTGATTGGGTGCGTATTTTCTTGTACAAATAGATCTTCACCCCATGAACATGAAGTTTTAAGCCGGTTCCATCTCGTGCAAGGTACTCCATGAGGAAATCTGCGACACGCATGATCGGAGAACGGCGGGCCGTGAAGGGTCCTTCGGTTGCATACTTTGGCAGAATGCATACCAGACGGGCACCATGCTACCACCATGTCCAATGCAGCATTGAATGGAAGATCATCCTTTGTAATGTCACCAACGTGACTCTCCCTGGCCTGAAGCACATTCGGGATAACCAGAAACCGTACGACATGCACATTTGGTAAGACACGCCACCCACGTGATACCACGTGCGTGTCACGCGGGTCAGGAGTTTTGGGCACTGATTCACGTCCCGGCGTAGTCTTTGCCCTCCTTCACCACCCTCTGATGGCCGAGCTGCGTCCTCATTGAGATGACTTCTTGCCCCTGTCAATAGGCCACGCAGGAAAGTTGCGTGCGTGTGCGCGCGCGCGTGTGTGTGTGTGTGTGTGTGTGTGTGTGTGTGTGAGAGTGTGTGTGTGTGTGTGTGTGTGTGTGTGTGTGTGTTTAAATTCATTCATTCATTCATTCATTCATTCATTCATTCATTCATTCATTCATTCATTCATTCATTCATTCATTCATTCATTCATTCAGCTTAGGCGGACATTAACAACCAGGACCAGCCAATCAAAACGGAGCCACAAGCAGATTAGGATACGATCCGGACAGAGCAGCAGGCGCGAATCCAGCATGTGCATTGGCCACTTTATACACTTCTGCACACTTTGGCTGCTTTCCCATCTCACTGCGCAGCTTGATGGTCTGCTCAGCTTGTGCTTGCCTTCAGCACATGGATTTTTGGCTTAATTGAAAATAAGGGCGAAGAAGCATCTGAGCCACATGAGGTGACTCTGGCCTGCTCGTTTCATCTTCGAGTCGGGGAGTCCTAAAATTCTCCCATCTCCCCCTCCCCTGCAGCCGGGGACTCCCGCGGAAGCGCAGCAAATTGTTTATGTTAGTGTGCCTTGTTTTGAGACTGGGTGCACAAATGCATGTCCCAGTACTGGGTAATGTGCTAGTGCTGGGTAACGTGAACTGCAAATGCTTTCAAACTCTTTGGAAGATGCGCCTTTTTGTGTCTGCTGCCTTTAAATTTTCTCTGTGTTCCGCTCATGATGTCGCAGCTGCCTGAAGGGACCTTCTCTGCAGTGTGCACGCCAGCACTCAAAAGTGCGTCGATGTTGCATTAACACCTCCCACAGCCACAAACATCCAGATTCCTTTGCATTGCCGAGCGTGGTTGCCGAGCTGATATTTTCGAGGTCCCGTAGGTACCGGCAGGATCGCCTGTACAGGAGGTCCGCCAAGTGCCTGCAAGAGCTCGAAAACTCTCAAGGAAATTTCTCCTGCCTCGTGGAGGCTAGTACAGGATCAGCAATTACGAAGTTTCTTCGACCCAGGACAATCCGCCGCAGACCCTTCGAAGCAAGATTTTATACGGCAGCCCGCAACCGGTCAACCAGGCATCAGATTCGTAACATGGTACAGGGTACACAACATATATGCAGCACCACACTGCTCACTCTGTTGCACCCTGTTGTCTGCCGCACTTTAGCAGTGTATAGCTTGTTTAAATGCACGCAAAAGCAGTAGAGTTGGCGGCCCAAAAAGCCCCTGCCAACCGGCCATGGCCAGTCGGCGCTGCGCAAAGCAGACCCAGCGATTGCCAATGAACGTTCAGGGCTTCGAACGAGGTGCCCTTCCTCCTCATGTCCATGTGGTCCAAAGGGTTACAAAGCCACTGCAGACTCTTCAACAGGCCCGGCGATTTGAAAAATTACTAAGCCCTGCGCCATGTATAAAGAGTACTAGATCCACGGGCACCTGGATCCGGTACCTTGTTGTTGGCGAGTCACAAGCCGCCGATACCATTCCCTAAGTTCGCATCTAAAGGGGCATTTTGTAACGCTAAACGTGGGCTCAGTACACTATTCTGAATATATATAAATAGGGTGGGTAGGCTTCGCCAAGGGGTACGTTCCTTGGCCCGCAGAAGGGTGTATCACCACTGCTCCACTTCCCAGCCGGGGTCCCAGACGCTGGCCCTCGATCGTTCCCATCGACCGTCCGCCGGTGACTAGGACCGGGGACGGGCGCTCTACACCGATCGGTCTAAGACCTTGGCGCTACACATTTCATGCTCTTATAAGCAGCTTGGCTGGGCAACAATGAGGGCCCCCACCCTTTTGCCCCTAGTGTTTTTTTTTTTGGGGGGGGGGGGGGAACTAAAGGGGCCTGCTCATCCCTGGCAGAATGTGCGGAAGTGCTTCTGCTTCAATGTTGACGATACCTAATCACATGAACCATGGTATGCATATCAGCATTCATGGTTGATATGCATATCAACATTCACAGAATCCTTCGCTGGAACCCATTATGGCCGATCTCATCTGAGTCCTCGCTCATGCTACTGTTATTGTTCCTTTGGTCAACGCATTTAGTTAAAGGAACTTAATGCTGTGCAATAGTTGATGCCGAACAGGGCTGCATCCTCCCAGATGTGCCCACATGCATGCATTAATGAGGCGTTGAGGTAACATGCATGGCTCGGCGGAAACACACCCACTTCGAAGATTGAAACGTTCGCTTCTCCAACGTGGCTACACTTAACTTCTTTACAGCAGTGGTCTACTCACAGCTACATACCGCGGTGTTTTACGTACAACAGGAGCTACATATATGACGCACGTGATTGCTCTGTGAATATAAATACATTGCCCGCGTGCACACTCAAGCATGCTTCCAAGAACTGGTCGCGTGCGAGTAATTTTAGTTTGCCATAGGCATGATGTTACTCTGCCTAGAGTATAAAGAGCTCGAACATACCTTCAAGTAGCTCGAACATGCAAATAACCGCAAATAAACAGCTGGAACGTTCCTATATGTAGAACATGTCCTTGGGTGGGCCTACCCACCGATATATATGGGGATGTATACATGTATGTATAATCCAAGGGATGGTTACATGAATGTACAATCAAGCACGTGTTCATGCTCTCGCTACATGCAAATGGTGGCCACACATCAAGGAAAATGCCCTGACATTGCCAGACCTGGACACACCCTACCACGTGGGAGGGAAAGTGCATCTTCATTGACGGCAAACGGTTTCCAAGCGATGTGAAACGTACTTCCGGATACGTCCACCCGTCGGATACGGGTCTCACGTGGTCTTCGACCACGAGGGTGCATACAACTCGGTATGCACATGTGTGAGGTCATTCTCACACGAGCCATTGTGTTAGATCTTGCATCTAGCGTGTTTCTTCGTTAATTTCCTAGATCATTACATTTGTGTTTGGTATCGGCGAAAATCTATTCTCTGTACTTTGTCCGTTCTGCACTATGGCCGAGCTCGTACTACCCATCGAGTCTTCGATCGAATTTATCTTAACGAAGGAGCCATCCTTCACGAAGTTAGAATACGTGCCTTCTTCACCTCTCGCGATTGTACTTGATTTTCTTCGTAAGGAATATCGTGTGCCCTTGGTTGCGGGAACGAGTTCGTCCGCGGCCTTTTGGTTGCGTTTTTGAGTACGAAACAAACGACGATCTTTCTCAGGCCATATCTCACGTACAAGAAAAACTTTCATAAGCCACTGCCTCTCTCTGTCAGCGCCACGCCGCCTGGTTGGTCGCTCACGCGAGCTCATACACGGTCGCACCCACGGCCTTTGGCGCTAACACAGCGGCTGTCACCTATCAAACGGCCATCAGAGACCTTCAGTCTGCAACAAACACTTATTGGGATTACAAGTTTCTGTTGCGTGACTTGGAGGGGCCAATTCCCTGATATGCAGGGGACCTCACGGTGGCGCTTGAAGCCCATCGTGAAGACACCAATGCCCGGCTTACGGTAATCGAGGGCGACATTCGATCCATGGACTTCCTCTTGGAGCTCGGCGATTTGTTGCTCAAGGGTACGCCACCGCTTACCCCGACTACCGAGCCTCCTCTCAATCCGGAATTCCCTCTCGATTACGACCAAATCAATCGGAGTTCCTTCCCTTCCATGTGTGGGAGGCAGGTTGAGGGCAGTCTTCCTGGCAGGCTGGGTGGCTAAGGGTGCCGCGCGGCGCTTGTCCGCACGTAAACCACCGTCCCTGTGTTGAGTTCTGAACATTATTATTGAATGCCTTGTGCTTTAAGTGATCTTCATGTGTGCACTATTAGGATATGGGTCCATTGAGAACATAAGGTACAATCCTATCTAGATCACACGTTTGTCGGATGAACTCTTAAGGCTGCCCCACCGGAGTGAATACCAACTGGTTGTGAAAGATGCTGGGCATCACCAGATGCTAGTCTTGTCCGACAGTTGTGTGTGGCGTCTATTGACGACCTGTCTGCTTTGTACAGGTACGGTGCGGCAGTGTGTGTTGTATCATTGTTGCTATTGTGAGAGTGAACAAGCTTAGTGTACCCTGTAGTCACTCAAACAGATAAGGGACAGTGACTTCAGGGAGTATAGGCATGTACTTGAACGTAGCCGTCTAGAGCCTTATCTAGTGATTGCTTGATCGGTGCTTGTGTACAAGATAATGATGTAACGGAACTGGTTGTGAAAGATGCTGGGCATCACCAGATGCTAGTCTTGTCCGACAGTTGTGTGTGGCGTCTATTGACGACCTGTCTGCTTTGTACAGGGAAAGCCGATTGCCCATAACCTTTCACAGGTTATGGGCCCACGCCCTTCCAGCTGAGCCAAGTAAAAGCAGGAGTGAAGGTCGTCTACGGATGGGTCAGACGTAAGCGTCAACAAAGGAGCTCGAGCATGGCGCAGCGGCGCAAGGGAACTCGAGTGTACCAGGACCATTATCTTACTCACAGTTTACCTTTCTGGGAAATTCATAATTGAAGTTTTAGCTGTGCTTTATCATTCATAGACGTTGTCTAGAAGCACTGAGTGAGTCGGGCCGGACTCCGGCGCAAACTTCTGAGGGGAACATATCTGCTACTACTGTGCAAGACTGGCTGGTAAATTTCCATGACATGGAGGGAATTGTAGGGTATTGCTGCATTCCAGAAGTTTATGAGTAAGTTTGGCTGGTGAAGTGACAATAGTATGACAAAAAGGGGCAAAGAAAAGGAAAGTAGCAGTGAAACAGCAATGTCTCAACCTGGAGAAGTCAGTGGGGCCACTCCAGGGCAGTCTATGACCGGGACACAATCAGCCACTGCAGAACCAAAGGTGGAGATTGACAAGGCAGCCTACATCCCCAATACCTCTAATCCAAAGATGACTGTCATGCTTGATGATGGAGGGCGCAATTTTGAATTTTGGTATGAAAATTTGGAGGCGTGCGCAAACACCAAGGGGGTCAGAGCGGCTTTGGAGAGGCCAATGCCAGGGTCGGTGGAGAACTCAGCCATCAAGCAGTGGCTGATCCAGTCAGTTCCAGTCATCTGGCATTCTCAGATCTCATGCCACAAAGCAGCGTTCGACTTCATCGCGTGGGTGAAGAACAGTCACACTGGAGGGAGCAACCAAGACATCAACCTTGAGTGGTACAAGGAAATGGAGCAGGGCATCAAGACAGGGGAGACACTCAAGGTCTACCTCTACAGAATGATGGATCTGGCTACAAGTCTCAGAAACAACGCGTTCATCCTCTTGGACCACAATGTTGGGGAGCTGATGGTGAAGGGCCTCCCTCCTGTGCTGAGGCTCGAGTCCCTGGAGGTTATGGCAACCGACAAGCCGCCATTGGAGCTGATTCAAAGAATCCTGCGCGCCGCAGCCAGCCGTGGGTACAAGGACCCACCTGCAGAGGGAACACCTCAGGCCATGGCAGCTGCAGCAGTGGCTGGTCCCTCTGGGGGGGTAGCTGGAGCGTCATCAAGCGCTGGAGCTGCACCAGGAGTGGGAGCAGTACCGGGAGTTGGAGCAGCACTACCAGCAAACGAACAGCCTCCCGCTGGCCCCTCTGCAACTACTTTTGGTGGCAGGGGGCGTGGACCTGGCAGGGCAAGAAGGCCCAGAGAGGAGCTTACATGCCACTTCTGCAAGGCAAAGGGCCACTTCATGACTGACTGCGGACCGCTCAGGCAGCTGCAGGCTCTGCATCAAAACATGCAAGCGGCAAGCGTTGGGCCTGCAGCTTACTGGGGCCAGGGAGGCCCACAGTCGTCTCCTCAAGCCTGGTGGGACCATGGATCTGGCCGGGGTGGCCCGCCTTCATCCGCTTCCAGCCCTGGACCTCCTTCAGCATATAACTATCCAACAAGTCAACACACGTTTCCGGGGTGGCATTTACCACCTCCACCCCCTCCTTCTGGTGAGGCGATGTTTATCTCTCTCAATGTGCTTGCCCCAACTTCGCATGGAGCTAGCAGCACATCTTGGTTAATAGATAGTGGTGCCTCTGTGCATATAGTCAATGATCTCTCATTGCTCCATAATCCAGTTATGCATAGACAGCCTCTTCCTCTGCACTTGGCAACCTCAGACGCCAAGGGAGGAATCATTGCATCTGGGTCTGTATGCCTTGTGAATGCAAGGCACGAAGTATTCTGGCTGCACAATGTGCAGTGTGTTCCTTCTGCGCATACCAACCTCATTTCAGTCACTGGTGCAATTCAGGATGGAGCATCTTTCCTGACTGACACTGCAGGTGGTTACACAGCCATGAAGGGACCTGAAGGGTGGTGTGGAGATATCACCCGCGCACGAGGTCTGTTTTTTTTGGAGTTTGTTAGTCCTGTCAGAGGGCAGCAAGTTGGCTGCAGACATATTGATCACATGGCTGAGGCATCTCATCTTAGGAAAGGACACGTGTGTAGCGAGAGATCTCTGTGGCATGCTAGGTTAGGTCATCCTGGTGCCAGCAGCATGCAGAGGTTCTCCAAGGAAGATCTGGTTACAGGAATCAATATCTCCCTTGCTCCCTGCTCTGAGTGCCCCAAGCACTGTGAATCGTGTATACAAGGGAAACACTCCAGACCTCCTTTCCCTGTATCTTCCAGGCCTGCACATCACCCACTCGATAGAGTCCATGTGGATACTGTGGGTCCCATATCACCTCCTGCCATCACAGGTGAACGATATTGGGTCACTGTAGTGGATGAAAGTTCACACCAAGTTGCCTCCCTGCCTGTGAAGTCAAAGGATTGCATCCCAAAGGCTGTGATAGACCTGCTCCGTTTTTGGCAGACCCAACGAGGCACGGTTGTGAAGTGTGTGAGGACTGACAGGGGTTCAGAGTTCCTGAACCAGCAATTCAAAGAGTTTTGTGCTCAGCAGGGCACTAAGATGGAGTCCTCAGCGCCCTACACGCCTCAGCAGAATGGGGTGGCGGAGAGGATGAATAGGACCCTGAAGGAGCGAACAAGGACTCTGTTGGTCCATGCTGCAGCAGACCCCTCCCTTTGGAAGGAGGCGCTTGAGACAGCTACCCTCCTCTACAATGTGGGTCCTACTTCAGGCAGGTCCCTGACCCCCATGGAATTATTCTTTGGTGTCAAACCTGATGTGTCTGTGCTGCGCACGTTTGGCTGTGTAGCCCATGTGCACATTCCCAGTGGCCAAAGGTCTGTTTTTGGGCCCAAGACCATCCCTGGGATGTTTACTGGTTATTGTCCCCAGTCTAAAGCGTATCGTGTGTACGTGGGGAATGGAGTGTGGAAGGAGAGTAGGGACGTCAGCTTTATCGAGCACTTGAGGGGGGCTGAGAGAGTGGGTCTATCAAAGGTCCAGCCTGGGTCTGTCTATGATTCTAGGATATCACCCCCCCTTGGCAGTGAGAATCTGGCAACGCCTCAAGCAATTCCCTCTGCTGCTCCACCCACGTTCTGGGATGAGGAGGATGACCATGGAGTGGAGACGCTTTCCACTGGGGCTCCTGGGACCTCTGGACTTTGTGCTGGGGATCAGTCTGGAGACGGGACTACAGCAGCACATGACCAAGGAAACCCCACCAGCCTGGATTCTACTGTTGGGACCCCAGAACCATCTCAGCACTCGTGGTCGGTGCTTGAGCATATGCAGAATCTGGCCAGGGGGGGTGTAGAAACTCAATCCCAGGTAGAAAAAATGCAGAAGGTACAAGAGGGGTTGCGAATGCAGGGGAAGTCACAAATTCCCCTTCCTCCAGGGACCACCCTTACAAGGGAGCAGCGTTATGTACAGCGCGTGGCTAGGAGAGAGCATTCTGACATCCCATTGCATGCCCCTGACCCAGGTCAGGCAATTGTGAGTGAGCCAAACATGGTTGGTCTCCCTGATATGCAGGGGCAGGTTGAGACAGTCGAGGCTATGTTCGGTGCAGATGTAAGAGATGAGAGCAGTGGGTTAGACATGCCAGCAGTAGGGGAAGCTGGTGCCCAATCCCAGTCACTGGCTAGTCATGCTTATGGTGTGCAGGCTGACATTGTAGGCGCAGCTCAGGCAAGTCTGGGTAGTGTGCCCAAGTGTGAGTCCAGGAGAGAGAGAGAGCTGCTGCTCCCCTCTGCATTGCGGAAGGTGCGAGAATGTAAGGGTGCTGCACATGAGTCCAGTAGTCAAGGAGAGAGAGAGAGACTTGAGAAGGAATCAGATAATCCCGGCAGTACTGCCCAGTCCCAGCATAAGGTACATAATGTACCTTATTCTGGCAACCAGGGAGAGAGAGAGAGAGAAGGGAACAGCATCAGTAAGGCTGACAGCCCTGCTGCACCACAGCATAAGGTACAGAGTGTACCTTCTGTCAGGTTGGGAAAAGTTCACGTGCCCTCAAACTTGAGGGAAGCCCAGCGCTCACCTCAGTGGGAGTTTTGGCAGCAGGCAATGCAAGAGGAGATGGAGTCTTTAGACACCCATGAGGTTATGCAGTATGTGGAAAGACCCCATGGGCAGAAAGTTATCCCTGTTCATTGGATTTTTTCTACAAAAAACGATGCACATGGGAATGTCACTCGGTTTAAAGCAAGATTGGTTGCCCAGGGTTGCAGACAGATTCCTGGTATAGATGTTGGTGAGGTTTTTGCACCTACCAGCAGCTATGGTGCTAGGAGAGCTGTGCTGGCAGTGGCTGCCACACAAAATCTTGAGATCCACCAAGTGGATATCAAGACAGCTTTTCTCAATGGGGAGTTGGAGGAAGAGGTCTATGTGACCCAACCACCAGGATTTGAGAATGGCAACACGAGAGTTGTGTGCAAGCTCAGGAAGGCACTCTACGGTCTTAAGCAAGCCCCACGGGCTTGGCACAAGACCTTGAGCGACAAGTTGAGCGTGATGGGGTATAGTGTGTGCAAGAGCGACGCTGGGGTATACATCAGGAGGGCCCCTGATGGTAATCTGTCGTTTATTCTTGTTTATGTCGATGATCTTCTCATAGTTGCCAGAGTGGTTGCAGAGATTGAGTGGGGGAAAGAGTTATTGAAGAAGGACTTCACCATCCATGATTTGGGAGAGGTGAATGATTTCCTGGGGTGTCAGGTCCTACGCAATAGAGTTCAGGGCACTATTTCCATGAGTTGCACTCCCAAGATTGATGCTCTTGTGGAGAAGTTTGGCGTTGCTGATGATGGACGTGGGGTTGATACCCCCATGTCCAAGGACTTCGTGGCTAGCAGCAGACCCGAGTCCTCAGATGGTATGTCACATGGGGCTGGTACCCCTCTGCCACCTGGTCATCGATACTGCGAGTTAATTGGATCGTTACTGTACATAGCCAATACGACCCGGCCTGACATTTCTCAGGCTGTTGGAGTGTTGTCAAGGTATAGAATGACACCCACTACCTCACACTGGAATGAGGCCATTCGAGTGCTGAAGTACTTGAGAGATACCAGAGAGTTAGCTCTTACTCTGGGTGGAAAGGGCCCTGAGCTAGAAGGCTATGTTGATGCCGACTATGCTGGGGACCTGGACCACAGGTATTCCACCACTGGCTATGTTCTATCAGTCTATGGTAGTGCCGTGGTTTGGGGAAGCAAGAAGCAGAGCTCAGTTGCTACCTCAACTGTGCAAGCTGAGTTTATGGCAGCTGGCCATATTGTGAAGGAAGCCAACTGGCTAAGGGGCTTCTTGGAAGAGATAGGGGCTGCACCTTGGAGGGTCAAAATTTTCTGTGACAACCAAGGATGCATTTCTAATTTACGGAACCCCCTGTATTCCAAATTCACAAAGCACGTTGCAGTAAGCTTCCACTACGCTAGGGAAGCTATGGCACTTGGGCAGGTAGATATCCTCTATGTGGAATCTGCACGCAATGTGGCTGACATTATGACCAAGCCACTTGCCAAGCCCGTGTTTGTTGGTCATCGTGATTCACTAGGTTTGAGAAGATACACTTAAAGCATGCAGGCAAGGGGAAGTGTTGAGTTCTGAACATTATTATTGAATGCCTTGTGCTTTAAGTGATCTTCATGTGTGCACTATTAGGATATGGGTCCATTGAGAACATAAGGTACAATCCTATCTAGATCACACGTTTGTCGGATGAACTCTTAAGGCTGCCCCACCGGAGTGAATACCAACTGGTTGTGAAAGATGCTGGGCATCACCAGATGCTAGTCTTGTCCGACAGTTGTGTGTGGCGTCTATTGACGACCTGTCTGCTTTGTACAGGTACGGTGCGGCAGTGTGTGTTGTATCATTGTTGCTATTGTGAGAGTGAACAAGCTTAGTGTACCCTGTAGTCACTCAAACAGATAAGGGACAGTGACTTCAGGGAGTATAGGCATGTACTTGAACGTAGCCGTCTAGAGCCTTATCTAGTGATTGCTTGATCGGTGCTTGTGTACAAGATAATGATGTAACGGAACTGGTTGTGAAAGATGCTGGGCATCACCAGATGCTAGTCTTGTCCGACAGTTGTGTGTGGCGTCTATTGACGACCTGTCTGCTTTGTACAGGGAAAGCCGATTGCCCATAACCTTTCACACCCTGCGGTGGTCGGTGTGGGAGCCTCCTGCAAGGACAACCAGAAGATCCTCAGCTTCCTTAGTGGCCTTAAGCTTGACCACCACGTCAAGGTGCTCGAACTCATCCTTTGCCATGGCATCCCTCATGACCAACTGGTAGACAGCTGGCTTGAGACCATTGCGAAAAGCTGAGCAAGCCTCTTGCCCCGAGATGGGGTGTTGGACGGCCTCTACCATGATTGCCCTGGAGGCTGCATGATATGAAGCAACAGAGTGAGTGTGTCGTAAGCTTGCGAGACGAACTCGGGCAATGTTTTCTACCTTACCCTCCAGAAACTGAGCAAGCATTTCAGTTTTGAAGGTGGAAAAGTCTCTAGGATCACGACCCCGCTGAGTGAGAGACTTTTTCGTTAAGGCCCATTGCTCGGCTGCACGACCCGACAAGCATAGTGAAGCATTGGCGACTAAGTCACCTGGTGCAATGTGCATGAGGGAGGCATCGTCGTCAAATTGCTCAAACCAGGTGGTGACCTTGGTACCTTCCTTGGACCCATCGAATTTGGGTGGTGGGACCCGAATAGGCTTGGAAGGGAAGGAACTCCGATTGATTTGGTCGAAATCAAAAGGGAATTCCGGATTGAGAGGAGGTTCGGTAGTCAGGGTAAGCGGTGGCGTACCCTTGAGCAACAAGTCCCGGAGCTCAAGAGGGAGTCCTTCATGGATCGAATGTCGCCCTCGACTACCGTAAGCATCGGTGTCTTCACGATGGGCTTCAAGCGCCACCGTGAGGTCCCATGCGTATGAGGGAATTGGCCCCTCCAAGTCACGCAACAGAAACTTGTAATCCCAATAAGTGTTTGTTGCAGACTGAAGGTCTCTGATGGCCGTTTGATAGGTGGCAGCCGCTGTGTTAACGCCAAAGGCCGTGGGTGCGACCGTGTATGAGCTCGCGTGAGCGACCAGCCAGGCGGCGTGGCGCTCACGGAGAGAGGCAGTGGCCTCTGAAAGTTTTTCCTGTACATGAGATATGACCTGCGAAAGATCGTCGTATGTTTCGTACTCCTGCACGCACAACCAAAAGGCCGCGGACGAACTCGTTCCCCCAACCAAAGGCACACGATATTCCTTATGAAGAAAATCAGGTACAATCGTGAGAGGTGAAAAAGGCACGTATTCTAACTTCGTGAAGGATGGCTCCTGCGTTAAGATAAATTCGAACGAAGACTCGATGGGCAATACGAGCTGGGCCAAAGTGCAGAACGGACAAAGTACAGAGTATAGATTTTCGCCCATACCAAACACAAGTTTGTCCTGGTTTACTTGGATGATATCCTCATCTACAGTAAAACCCCTCAGGAGCATCGTGACCACCTGCCAAAGGTTTTCGACCTATTGCCAGAGCATCAGCTCTATGCCAACCTCAAGAAATGCTCCTTCGCACAGCCCGAAGTCACATACTTGGGTCATGTGGTGTCTGCGGATGGAATCAAAGTTGATCCCCGTAAGGCACCTTCCGTAGCTGATTTTCCTACTCGTAGAAATCTCAATCACCTACGGTCCTTCTTGGGCTTAGCCACATACCTCCGCAAGTTCATTCGTAACTTTGCAATGTTGGCTTCCCCTCTCCACCGCCTTTCTCGTAAAGGTGTGGCTTGGGTCTGGTCTCCTGCTTGCGCTGCTGCTTTCCAAGCCATCAAGCAAGCCTTGACCACTGCTCCCTGCCTATCTTTCCCTGGTTTTCCTCAACCATTTGAAGTGCACACTGATGCCTCCCTTCATGGGCTCGGGGCAATGCTCTATCAAAATGGTCGTCCAGTGGCCTTCGAAAGCCGAGGTCTTACACCTGCGGAAATCAACTATGCCACGGGGGAACAAGAGCTCTTGGCCGTGGTGCACGCACTCACTTTGTGGCGCTGCTACCTTGAAGGTGCTCCTGAGTTCCGGGTCGTCACAGACCACAAAGCCATCACCCACTTGGACTCGCTTCCTACACTTAGCCCACGTCAAACCCGTTGGGCTGAGTTCCTTTCTAGGTTCCACTTCCGTTAGGATCACGTTGCTTGCAAGTCCAATGTGGTAGCTGATGCCCTCGGCAGTGATTACACTCCACTATGTGGCTTCGTCAATGTCATTGTGGCATCTGGGGTCTTAGCACCCACTGACTCTCCCTGTCTACCGAGTCCATCCCTCTCTACAGTCCTCCGTTCCGGGTGTGACTTCAGGGGGGGGAGAGCCCACGAGCCTGTCATGGAAAGACAAGTTCGCGCAAGGTTATTCTGTGGACCCATGGTTCTAGGATGCTGACAACTTGAAGGGTCTCCTACCGCACGAGGGTCTCTTCCTTCACGACGGCAAAGTTGCCGTACCCGATGCATTTGGGTTGCGAACCCTTCTCCTTAAGGAAATGCATGACAGCCCATACGCTGGACACCAAGGTGTTCGGAAGACCCTGAAGCTCATAACCCGCCATTACTGGTGGCCTTCTATGACTCAGGAAGTGGAGCGGTATGTCACCACATGCCATCTGTGCTAAAAGAACAAAGCCAGGAACCTCAAACCAACTGGTCTCCTGCAACCTCTGGGCTTACCCTTTGCTCCTTGGCATACAGTCACGATGGACTTCATCACACAATTACCGTCCACCGAGCGCGGCCACGATGCCATCTTCGTCATTGTGGACAAACTCTCCAAGATGGTCCATCTGGTGCCAACCACGTCGCGCGCGACAGCGGATCTGGAGCAAACGGCACGCTTGTACGTTGACAACGTATGGAAGTTGCATGGGGTCCCCCGAGTGATAGTGTCTGATAGAGATCCACTTTTCACCAGCCACTTCACCAAGGCTTTGTGCGAGATACTCGGTACCAAACAGGCCATGTCCCCTGCCTACCACCCTCAAACGGATGGTCAGACGGAAAGGACCAACCGGGTAGGACCAACCGGGTACTGGAAGACATGCTACCATGTACGTGTCGTCCAGCCAAACTGACTGGGATACCAAGTTGTCCTGCGCGGAGTTTACTATCAACAACGCAGACCATGAGAGCACAGGAACTACTCAATTCATGCTCAACTACGGGCATCATCCATACCTCCCAACCACGCTCCTACCCAACCTACGGGTTCCGAGCGCGGCCGGCTTCGTTCAGCGCATGCAGCGTTTGATCAATGAAGCTCGGATGGTACACCGAGTAGCCACCAACCGAGAGGCACAAGCCGCCAACACAAAACGTAGGGATCTCCAGTTCTCACAAGGGGATGGGTCCTTGTGTCCTCCAAGGACCTACGTTTTAAGCAAGGCACTCCAAAACTCCTCCCTCGCTGGGTAGGTCCATTCCAAGTCCACAAGCGCATTGGCAAACAAGCTTATGAGCTAGTTCTGCCTGCACGCTAGAGGATACATGATGTCTTTCATGTTTCCAAGTTGGAACCTGTAACGACCGGGATTCGTACCCGGGACTGCGAGGTCCCTCGGAGGAATCCTACCAACTAGGCCGGGTGTGCCACGTGCCTAAAAGGTACGATCGGTGTTTATCGGCATTGCTCAGCGGTTAAGTAGGGCTCCGACTATCGGACATCGCCCGATAGTCGTTACATTTCTCCCCCTCTTAGACCACAATCGTCCTCGATTGTGCCTGGGAACGG
>KV908598.1:116757-139257 GCA_002005505.1 Botryococcus braunii | reverse complement strand
CACATTCAGTGCAACAGCCATGTTTCACCTTGCCGTCGGTGTCCATAACAAACGCTGTGTAGGCACCTCTCGGGAGATCCCGCAAGAACTCTTGAGGTGACCCGTAAGAGTTGCTAAGAACTTGCCCACCCTTGATAACCACAGATGTTATCGTATTAGAACACATGTCGAAAGTTGAAAATGTTGAGTTGAGTCCACTCTCGGTTGGTATTTGAACTTCAAATTTTGAAGACGGGATCGGCACCGGTGACTTCGTCGATTGAGCTCGTCACTTTAAAGAACACATGTGGAGGGCCATGCAGCTCCGCGGCGGGGGAGCCTCTGCCGTGGGGGAGGTGGGGGGTTCAAGGGGAGAGAAGGGGAAAGGACGGAGGGCGGGAGATGGATGGTAGTTCTCAACGTGCATGGTTCATGGTTCGTCCTTGTCCTTATTCGATGTAGCTCGGGGCTTTTGGTCATATGTTGTATCTGTTAATGCATTATTAGAGAGAAAAGTGAATATATCAGTCTCAGGCCCCCATTATTGTTGAACCATTCTGACTGAAGACAAATGATAAGTTCCCAAGCAAGCAGAAGAAATGGGAGTTTTTATGTGCTCTTAACTGTTCATTTGTGATACTGGGTGTAATTGAACAGCGCAGAAGCACACACGCGCACACGCACACGCACACGCACTCCCTCGCTCGCGCCCCCGCCCCCTTCTCTCTCTCTCTCTCTCTCTCTCTCTCTCTCTCTCTCTCTCTCTCTCTCTCTCTCTCTCTCTCTCTCTCTCTCTCTCTCTCTCTCTCTCTCTCTCTCTCTCTCTCTCTCTCTCTTATATTCACCCACCCACCCCCCCCCCCCCCCACACACGCACACACACGCGCGCGCACGCACACACACACACACACACACACACACACACAGAGTGCCACTTAGTCCAACCTGGCAAATCCATGCGTGTGGAAAGAACGTTGCAGGGCGGAGTGGTCAAAGCCTGTCAGTTTGAGAAACACTGCATAAGGACATATGCAGGTAACAGGAGGCTGGTACCAAGATACTCCTGGTCAAGCAGTATATGCATGTGCATGCCATTACAATATCTACGCCTCTGGCAACAGCAAGCTCAAGCAACTGTGCAACTCACTGCCCCACAGCGACTGAGGCTATGCCCAAATTGTGATACGTTACAACCCCGTTGGTTGGTCCCAAAAATTGACATTTCCCTTTCTTCGTTCCACATTCCTTTCAACCTGCCTTCCTTCCGCACAGGAAAGTTGCACAACAAAGCAAAACAATGCCGACAGGCGGTGCACACAAAAACCATTGAATACATAATAGACATGAGGGGTGGCTCTGATATGGCTGTGAAGTAAAATTGCTCCATTGAACTCCTTTGACAGTATAGATACATATGTATGCATTGCAAAAGGCACGATGCAGTCCTCCACAAAACGATCTTCTACCCCACAAGCATAACTGGGGCGTCGAGCCAATGTGGCGTCACTAACGCCAGAAAGAACTGACTCGGACAACAAGTTGAGTCAGTGGCAGATGCTTGGTGGGGTCACTTCCTTTGTGTAATCTGTACCAATTAGCTCATTATTGAATGAGGGGACCACCCGACGAACATTTGCTCCAACCGTGGTCTAACTACTTGGTCTAAAAGTGAACACATGTGCGCAATCTGAAATCGACCGCGCCTCATTTCATGACACAACATCTAGTTCATTTATTAAACAGCTGCAAACCCTGCGGGCTGCATCTGCGACTACTGGAAATCACCACACGTACTAAAAGTGTTTAATGCACTTGCCACACAACAATACCTCTGCAAATACACGGTCGTGCCGATTTTGCGACAATCTATCCTGCTGGGTTTTTGAGCGAGGCAGTCTGTGGTCGTCTTTACACGCTTTCAAAGGACAGATCTCGATGGCCCCGGGTTGAACCCACAACAACGCATCTCAAAGTCTGGACAACCCGGTGCTGTTATTATCTTCTTGTGGGAAATACTCTGAAAGGTAACCACCATGCCAACCAAACATTGGCTGGTCTGACAGGGGTCAGCAAACACTGGACTCATGCTGCTGGCGGATCGACCTTTCGAGTGGATTGTGGGCACATACATAAAATCCCGAAATCCCGAAGCGCTTTCGAACAAGATAGAGAATGTCCTTGAGGCCTTCAGGAAGATTCGGAGGTCAAGTGCTCCACGAGTGCAAGAGCACTGTCCACATCTCCAATCCTGACAAACTTCTGGAAATGTGCCCACGACGACTCCCCAAAATTAACCATCAAAGATGCGCCTGCCCCTGCATCAGAGACAAATATTTACAGATGTGCAGAGACAGTGTAGCCCAAGCTTTGAACCTCCATACTTTACAGACACATCGAGTCTTGTGACCTTGTAGGATCAACCCTTTGGACCGCCGTCAGAATCAAGCGTGCAGGGCTGAGAAGCACGGACAACAGGTATCGAATGCAAATCATTGGTGATTTAGGGCTCAGGGTGGGCCTGCTACGGCAAAACGCTATTTCTTGCAAGGACAGGTTTGCGACATTACAAGAGTCACTAGCAATTTTGGTGTCTTGTAGTCTGTTTGCTAGCAACCAGTCTACCACCGGTTCATTTGGATGATGTGTACTTTCCACATGCATAATTCTGGCATCACGGGGTGTGGAGCGCAACTGCTGCAAACCAAAGGCACTACAAAAATATACTCACCTGCTCTGCTGGCCCCAGCCACTTTCACAGTGACCTTCGATGCTTTTTTGACATCCTTCAGTTGCAGAGTGAAGTTGAGATCTTCGGCCGTAGCTTTGAAGCACAAATGCTTGTCTGTAATATATAGCTTCCCTGGTATCTCAACCTGCCCTCAACCAAAGCAACACTTTCAGGGCCTGTTTCGCCTCTCCCTCACGCACTGCATCTCTGGTGTTCCACAAGGGCCGCAACATCAGCCTGAAGCAAAGTTGGCCCCATCAAAGTTGCTGGAGGTTGTGTTAGGAAGCACAAGTTAGGACATTAGACAGGAAATGTGACATGCTGCTTTGACAGGCAAATTAGCAACCAATTGTATCCAAGCAGATCCAAATGTAAGCTCTGTACCACAACAGATACAGATAGGGCCGCCACTAATTCAACAGTAAGATGCGCTTGGCATACTCAGTAACAACCTCCTCTTCCAAGCCATACGCGATGACTGAACTTGAGATGGTACTATGAAAGATTGGGAACATGGACCACCACAGGGACAGAAACACATGCAAAGCATGGACTAGAAATAACTTCAACTTGATTAGTTTAAAGTGACTTCAAATATTACTATAAATCAGTTGGAATGCTGCGAGATTCCAAAACATTAGCAAGGTCTCAAGCTTAAAATATCCCGTACAGGAATAAGGGGTCCTACAGTATAAGTGGCTGCACCCAATGCCACACCTGTTGGTCAAGTACCAATGACGCACCTCACGGGTAGGGGTGAAGCTGTTATGAGCACATGTGAATGATTGGACAATGCTGCATCCGAAACTGTCCATGAGCTCCTCTGTGTCTGACAACCCAAAAAGGCTCTGCACCTCTGAAGTCGCCTGCGGGTGGCACATGCCTTGCTGAGGGTAATCTTCCCGGTCGTGCCAACTGGCCGGTGCAAGAATCCCTAAAGCCCATATCAGAGTCGGCGGAACTCATGGCAGCCGAGCTGCCTGCCAGCTCATCTGGGGCACTCTTGGCTCCAGCACCATTGCTGGCGAAAACTCATCGGCCCATCAACCGTGGAGCAGAAACCCTTTGTCTGTGCACTTCAAGATTGAAGGACAAAGAAATGTGCGCCCCTTACATTTGAAAATGAACAGCAAAAACAGCTACTTCACAGGGTCCTCCATCATACTTTCATCAACACAGACATGGAAATTGTGCCTAAGTCAGAACATGAGAAGGAGTATCCCCCATCAGCTGGGCCACTCACGTCCAGGTTTGCCTTCGAAGTGGAAGGCTCTGAGGTTGATGTGTTGGCCTCTGCTCCACGTGTGGGGTCGAGTGCTGCCCACCAGCTTGATACATCCCCAGCGAGCTTAGAAAGGCTCATCTTTGCTTCGTTGACTGCTTCATTTGCACTTCCAATAAACTGAGGAAACCCAGCAATAATAAGGATGGACATGTAAGCGATTTGCCCTAACTGTTCCACGAGGGACAGTGAAGGATGCCGGACTTTCAAGCAGAAGAGCGGCATGTGCACACTGTACAATAGGAATGAACCAGAGATTTCTGGCTCCTTAGTGAGTATACAAGTTATAAATGCAAGGTGAGCCATAAATTGCCATAAGTGTCCAATACAATGCAAGGCAGATAGGGCTCCCCAATGTCACATGAGTACCCAAAAGCGCAATGAACTCCACCCCCAATGCTCGCATAAGGGAGAATTGAACAAAACAGAAAGGTATCCAACAGTGGAGAGGAAGTGGGATGGGTTGTAAGAACAGTGCAGTGCACTTAGTATGGGTTTAACTGTGAAAAAGGTAGGCGTTCGCTCTGACGCGTACCTTAGCAGACACTTGCTTTGCAGCTTCCTGTGCCATCTCCGCAGCCTGCAGTGAAATAAACTTGTTTCCTACCCTTCTGTCTGACGCTTATAGAACAATAGAGCAATACGAAGAAAAGAGCCACTGGCAGTTCTGCAGCACCAAGAAGACATAAAGATTCCTGAGAAGCGCACCTTTGCTGCTGTTGTTTCGAGTTCTTTCAGGGGATCATATATTGGTTCACCAAATGCATTCACGGCATTAGGGACAAGACCTGTCCCCACCACAGCATTCTGAAAGGCCAGCGGGGCAACAAGCCAGCTCAACCGATCATGCGGGAACATTCTGAAGGTTTGCTCTCTAGTTACCACATCTAATTGCGCAGTAAAAAAAGGTTTTAGAGACCCTGGTGAATGTCTGTGGGTTTTGCAGTGTGCCTCCTATGGCACGGACTTACCACCGGCCTCAGAGGGCAGAATCTCGGCGCTTGAAATTTCAGATGACGGTTGCGACTTGCTGAGAGGAGATCTTGAGATTTCAGCACTCTTCTCTGGCTGGGCGTCGGCCAAACCTTCCGTCGATGGCACAGGGGCAGTCGAATTCTTTCCTACCACTCCTTTCTTTTCTGGTGAAGATCGCTTTGAATTCATTTCCTCTTCTGAAGAAGGTGTCCAGTCTACCTCTTCACTGGCTGTTTCGATGTCTTCAAGACGGACCTCCTCAAAATCAGAGCTCGCAACCGACGTCGAGTCTACAGTCCTTCTAGGCTTGGGTCTTACTTCAACATTTGCTTTGACATCATCCGCAGGTTTTGTTGCTGACATTCTACCTCATCAACCTCGTCAAATGTAGCCGGCTGACAATACTGTTGGTCTGTACTTGATCATCAGCACGAGAGGGTAGGAGAGCGATCCGAAAAATGGTGTTGAGGGTTCTTGTACTAACAATATATGCAGTGACCTTCACAGTCTGAACCAACTCGCGTCTGGCAAAGGGTTCATGACATGCCAACAAGGATTCCGAGTCCTTCCCGACGGAGCATCATGCTTCAGAGCCTGCGGGTGAACTTCTTACCGACCACTTCGTGGGGCCGCCCATGGCCCCAAGCCAGGCCCTGGGCCGGGGTGCCCCACTGGGCGGCGCATTATGCCACTAGCCAGTCATGTTTATTCTCTTTTGTTTTGTTTTATTTATTTCTTTGACTTTCATTTCTTTTCCTTCTCTTCTTTCCTTTCTTTCTTTTCCTTTTCTTTGGGGGAGAGGGTTGTTTCAATGCAGAACCTGTACACCAGCACAAGAGATGATCACCACACAGAACAGTTTGAGCAGGCAAATGCAGCATAAAGCTAAAGTAGCAAATGGTTGTTTCTTGTTCAACGAGAAAGATAGGGGGTATTCTGTCGATTCTTGATGAAGCGCTGGCAAAGAAGTGGCTCTGTTATTCCAGTTTGCACAGCAAAGTGTTCTTTTTCCATTTGCGGAAATACCAAAGTGGACCAACACCACTTGCCTGCACCTCGAGCATAACGGCGTTGAGATGCAAGGGTGGATCCCATCACCTTGGCGCCCCAAATGAGAATTTCAAGTTCATGAGGGTTTCATGCCTCTTGCTGGCCCACAAGCTTCATTGCTTCCTTCCACATGTGGAACATAGTGCTATTCACAGAACACCCGGCCGCTGTACTAGTGTTCAACTTCACGAAACATGTACTAGTCTTGCCGTCGCTCCACCAGGGACCCTGACTTTGAAAGGCAGGTGGGATGGAGGCAGTTTTAGTGTGCTTGGCTGGAGTAGACATGTTAGGGTCGTGAATGTGTTCAGGCTTGTAGGACTGATTACTCGATATGGGAAGCATTCAAATTTCAAGAAACATTTTGAGAACGAAAAGTAGATTAATTTATATACCTTTGCATGTTATAACCCATGCAATGCAACAGTAGCATTGCACGTTTCGCCCTATGAAATGGGCTTGGCTCCCCATAAGGACGGGCAAGGAATTGAAATGAGAGGAATGATATCAAGGGTGCAGAAAAGTGTGAAGTGTGCATTACCCGCACACGCTTAGAAAGGTTGCCATGAGTCATGACCCGGTCTCAGATCAGACCTCAATCGCATCATGTCCTGGCCTACATCAATACTAGTCAGAGTCACATTTCGCCTGGTCCAGCCGAAAGAATGCGCGTACCTAAATCTGTAAGGGGGCTCTGTAATCACGGAGCTGAGAACTTTTTAGTTGTTGGAAATCTGGTGACTTTAATCAAACGGCCTGCGTGTCAGAGGCTGATGTGCCGGCCACTGTCGATCATCCTGTCTAACTCCGCTTTGTGCAGAAAAGCTGCAGGAATTTGTGACAATTTCTGAATTGGAAAACAAAAACTTAATTTGAGATGATGCTCAGCGTTTTTCTTTGTTTCGTGGTGCTGCAATGCCGACCACACTACAGCCTGCAGAGCGACATCAGCAACCTGTCTGTAGGCCAAGCACCAGCTTCATTACATGAAAACAAAACCATATCAGATGAGATTCACTTCTACCATAAGGAGAATGATCAAAGCAAGGGATTCTGGGAACCGTCCCTGTCAAGTTTGTTGCAGGAGGGATTCATGAGAGATGCCGTGGATCACAAGCCATTGTGGCCCCTCAACTGGAGAGATATTCTGAATGTGATGTTTGCGGCCATATCTGCATTTATAGCTGCTAGTGCAGGCCTGGGAGGGGGCGGCGTCCTGGTCCCTCTGTTTCTGCTCATTTTAGGTAAGGCTTTCCGCCCCTCACTAACATTTGCAACCAGCACCTTCCTCATCTTCTTGCTATGGTAGACACTTGATTCGATGCCATCGGATGAGCATATTCTAGATCAATCTTGATCGGGAGTGAGAGGGGGAGAGGGGGGGGGAGGGAGAGAGAGAGAGAGAGAGAGAGAGAGAGAGAGAGAGAGAGAGAGAGAGAGAGAGAGAGAGAGAGAGAGAGAGAGAGAGAGAGAGAGAGAGAGAGAGAGAGAGAGAGAGAGAGAGAGAGGGGGGGGGGGGGGGGAGGGAGGGAGGGAGGGAGGGAGGGAGGGAGGGAGGGAGTGAGTGAGTGAGGGAGGGAGGGAGGGAGGGAGGGAGAGAGCACGGGCTCTTATGCTCAAACAGAGTATGATATGGTTAAAGAATGGCGGGGCTGCACTCTCAGGATTCAAAACGCATGTAGCTGTGGCATTGTCCAACATAACAATCGTGGCCGGGGCGCTGGTGAATCTCTTTTTCAATCTGGGGAAGCGGCATCCCCACTCTGAGAAGCCGCTGGTTGATTGGGATCTCATTCTGGTCATGGAACCCACCACTATTCTTGGAGCTCTGGCTGGCGGCTATTTAAACAAGGTGGGCAACCCACCCACCCAGACCCCCTCCCCTCCCCAATGCCTTAAACACCCCACACAGACATGGGGCAGGGAAATGTGGAAGTCAAAAGTGGAACGTGTTGCTCCTCGTTCCCCGTTTTCCAACCAAGTCCGAACGGAACATAGTGCACAAAGCTATGCACTCAACTCTACATGCATCAGTATAGAGAGTCGCACACATGACGCAGATGACAGCTTTCTGCTTGACAACTGGAGGACACCTTCCTACATGGCTGCTGAAGGTGTGACACGCTGACACAGGTGACGCCCACCTACATGACCACCTGCGGGCTGGCGCTTCTGCTGGGCTATGTGAGCTACAAGCTTGTAGTCCGGGCCATTGCAACCTGGCGGAAGGAGACCCGCGCCCTCCACTCCCTTCCTGCAGCAGCAGCCGTGGATCCTGTACAGGCTCCCCTTCTTTCAGGTGAATGCCAGTACTCTGCCAACAGTCTGTTCACACACAGGCATGCACGCTCGCGTGTACAGACACACACACACACACACACACACACACACACACACACACACACACACACACACACACACACACACACACACACACACATACCCGCGCACATCAAAAGATACCCCCCCTCTTTCTATTTTGGTATGTGGGATGGTTTGAGGGGGGAGGGAGGGGGTTGAGAGAACCTACGTGTACGAGTCCACAAGCATGACAGGTGGGAGGGCCGGCAAGTATCCCTGATTGTGTGCATTCGTGTGTGCATGTGTGTGTGTGTGTGTGTGTGTGTGTGTGTGTGTGTGTGTGTGTGTGTGTGTGTGTGTGTGTGTGTGTGTGTGTGTGTACGTGCATAAGAGAGAGAGTGCGAGGGAGGGAGGGAGGGGGAGGGAGACAGAAAAGGGGGGAGGGGGATGGTGCTGCCACTCGGCGGAGTGGAGGACTTTGCAGGCTGAGGCAGGAGAGGCAAGGTCAGATCCTCTTTTGCTAAAGTCTGGAATGCAATACCTGCTCGGGCAACCCCTTACAGAAGGAAGATGTTGTGTGGCTCTTACGCTGCATATCCTCTCACACTTGTGTTCAAGGATATGCGGATCAGTCGCACAAATCAACGACACGTTGCGGCCGGTCGTTATGTCACAGGCCCTCTCCCATGTGATGCCGCAGCCACTTCTGCCCTCCGCTTCTGCAATGCTGGAAGAGGTGCTTGCTGCGCAGGTGAGGAGGATGGAGGCGAGGGGCAGCAAAATGGGGTCGCGCCTGTGGAAGGAGATGCCGTCCTTCCGATGTCCAGCAGGGCCGTAAATCGGGCTGCGGGGCAAGGGCTGGGTATCCCTGCTGCCAGAGTGCCTCAGCTGCCTCCCCTCAAGATAGGGACCCTTGTGTTCCTCTTCCTGGGTGAGTCCTCTTATACCCTCAACGTCCTCCTCTACCCTCAGACCCCCCCCCCCCCCGGGCGGGGGCCTGGTACCCTACAGACGCGCAGATATACACACGCGCGCGCGCGCGCACACACACACACACACACACACACACACACACACACACACACACACACACACACACACCACACACACACACACACACACACAAATGCATGCACGAGCGCGCATTCATGGTGCGCGGCTCTGTTGGTTTGAAGGCAATTGCACCTCGCGCGCATGGGCGCTTATGGTTGAGATTCCGAGACAGTAACACCTGCTGCCATGTGGAGTTACTGCACTTGCGTCCATGTATTGCACATGGACTTCTGTGACAGATGCCGCCAGGTGGACTTCCCCTGCAGGTGTATTGCCGCCATGTGGACTTCTCTTGCAGGGGTGTATTCTGCCAGTTGAACTCTCTGGCAGGTGTACTGCTGCTGGGCGGATTGTTGCCAGGTGGACTCCTGTGGTTGTAATTTCTGACAATTTGACTTCTCTTACAAGCGCAGCTGCTGCCCAGTGGGGTTCGTTTACAGGTGTTCTGACTGGAAATGCCCTGTCAAATTTCTTACAGTTGTGCTTTAAGGGCCTGCCAGGTGGAGTTCTCTTACAGGTGCCCTTGTACCGCTGCTGCCAGGTGGGGTTTTTGTTACAGGCATACTCGTCCCGTGGCTGCCATGTGGCACAAGTTTGTATCTCTGTGTGGCCCCGGGTACGGCACGTACAGCGGCATCGCAAACACCTGAAATGCACATGAACAGATCATGTTTGTGTCGCAGCGGTGTTTGCGGGTGACTACGGCAAGCAGCTGATGAAGTGCGGTACATGGCAGTACTGGCTCATGGTCCTCAGCATTGTGCCTCTGGCGCTGCTGGTCACGCTGATCGCACGGGATGTAATGCTGCGGCAGTACCGTTCCCGCAAGGCTTCCGGTTACCTGTGGCAGGAAGGTGACATCGAGTGGACCTCCCGTAGCAGTATCATCTTTCCCATACTTTGTTCCTCCGCCGGCATCGTAGCGGGCGCTTTTGGAATAGGCGGCGGCATTGTCAAGGTGCCCTTTCTCACACCCCTCCCCCTACACCAAAGCAAATACACACACACACACACACACACCACACACACACACACACACACACACACACACACACACACACATACACACACACACACACACACACACACACACACACACGCACGCACGCCCGCACGCATGCACGCACGCACGCGCAAAATAAACGGCAAAACCAAAAACAACAGCGAACAGATGCTGGATTTATTTTGGCACCGGACTTGAACCGGGGGCGAGTCCATGCAAGGAAACCCACGGCACCCCCCTGTTGGCATCTGTTTCATCAAGTTGTTTTTCCCCTCCTTTAGGGAAGTGTAGTCAAGTGTGACCAGCACAGTGGACTGAGGACAAAACAAGCAAGCTTCAGAAAGTGCACAACAGTGGATCCTGTGTGTCGTCCCCAACCGCAACAGAGTCCAACTAGGGCAGCCAGCAGGCACACCCACTTACAACAGCAGCAAGCCTGGGGGTCAAGCCTGGGGGCATCACTGCTGATAGAACCGCACTTGACAAGCGTGTCATTGATAATTCAGAACTTTGCAAGCATATGCCTCTCATTCAAACATTCAAACATGGCCAGTGCCCTTCAAACTAAGTCTGAGGACAGAGCAAAATCACAGTTCTGAGAACGGCTGTGCGTCGCCGATACAGCAAGTAAGCTGGGCCCATTTCAGGTGACTTGTGCTATGCCCATTTCAGGCGGATGTGTCATGCCTGATTCAGGTGTCATGTGGAAGGTCCATGTGACTTGTGCTGTGCCCATTTCGTGCGTCATGTGTCATTCCCTATTCACGTCATGTTCTCCTTTCCTCCCTCACTTTTCCTCCCTCCCTCCCTCCCTCCCTCCCCATCTCTATATATATCCCCCCCCCCTCTCTCTCTCTCCCTCCCTCTGTCTCCCTCTCTCCCTCTCTCTCTCTCTCTCTCTCTCTCTCTCTCTCTCTCTCTCTCTCTCTCTCTCTCTCTCTCTCTCTCTCTCTCTCTCTCTCTCTCTCTCACACACACACACACATACACACACACATACAGACACACACACACACACATACACACACGCACGCACACACACACACACACACACACACACACACACACACACATTTACGCACGCACGCACGCATGCACGCGCAGAGGGAGGGAGGGAGGGAGGGAGGGAGGGATGGTTTCATACGGTAGCAACTGGTATACGGCTGATCGCGTTGCATGGTAGATTGGCCTTCCGTGGTGAGTGTCTTCACGCAGAGAGGAATCTCCTTTTCAGATTAAAAGGTCCTGATCGGGGCGGGCAGGGCCCGCTGCTGTTGGAGCTGGGAGTGTTGCCTGATGTGGCCGCTGCTACGTGTGCTACAATGATCTTTTTCACAGCAGCTGTGGCCAGCATGGTCTACCTCTCTTTTGGGGGAATCCCGTGAGCTGCCCTCGTGTCCTGTCATTCTGCACCTGTCACACAACCTCATCCTGTGCCCGTTCATCAATCCCCCGGGATCCCACTCGGCCCTTGTGCAAAATAGCTAAATTCTGGGCCCTGCCTAGCAACTCTTCTGCACCACCATGACCATGGCCATCCTTTCTGGCTTAAATGTGTCCCATCTCCTCAATGGGTTAAGTGTGTCGCCATCCTCGCCTCTTTATAGGTTTGTGACTTGTGAAATGTTATTGGTTGTTGCCCGGGTTCACCCATCCCCCGGCCCCTTTTGGTGAAAAGAGATCCTGCTGAACAAGATTGTTACAGTCTTACTCCTGATGTGCTACATCGCCTTCACACACACACACACACACACACACACACACACACACACACACACACACACACACACACACACACACACAACACACACACACACACACACACACACACACACACACACACACACACACACAGTGTCTACAGTTCTTCTTGTGCAATAGATTGGGATGTCAACCTTGCAACACAATTGCAAGTACATGTCCTGGCTTGTAATCCGCCGCGTATCTGCAGCATCGGGATGTCCCCCATGAAAGTATATTTGTACATAAACTTGCATTTGAAGATTACAAGCCAGGACATATACCTGCAATTGTACTTGCAATGTTGACATCCCAATATATTGCAAAAGGAGAACTGCAGTGCTTGCTGCATAAGGACAATCGAGTCAGCTGGATTAGACTGAAATCCAACGTTCGATTCTTACGAGCTCAATCGCAGCTGGCAGTATTGACAAAAACGCCCGTGGCTTACCTAGGGAGGCATTCCAGATCACCATTGGGGTGATATGGAATTAGCATTCCCACTACGCGTCTATGCTGCTCCTTAGCAATGACAACCCCAATGCAGGCAATGACGCCGGCAAAGTCTTGGCACTGTATCACCATCTTTATTTCTCGGAGCATGCGTAGCCCGTCCTGTAGGACAGTCATGGCTTTGTTGTGCTGTTAGGCCGTGTCACTAAATATATCTGTATGTATTTCATCTTTTGATTTATAATTCTCTGCTGTCTGTGCCCCCCATCCAGCTACTAACCCCAGAATGATCCTCTGGACTACAAAGATCTTCTCTTCATCTATCTCTATCCTATGTAGCCAGAATAACATAAACACGAACTTCTCCATTTAAGTGGAAATCATGCAGCTGCTAAGATATGCATTAAAAAAAATTCATGCAGCTTAAAGTGCATGCAGCTGTGGCTCTTCGAGAAGAAGTTGCTCGTTTTTGAATGTGACTGGTCTTTAAGTTGCGGATCCGCCAGAAAGACTGACGCTCTCAGGCTCGTCTGCTCTATCTTCAGTGCTAATTACTGCCACCTTTGGTAGCAAGAAATCCAAAAAACATTGCCTTATACGTTTACGTGGCTGCAAATCAGGTTGACCACTGCAATTTTATAAATTCATTATGATGGCCTTCCTTCCGTAGGCGAGCACTTTGATGACCGACGTCTCGCTATGCACTTTGCTCGATTGTTCTTCTGCCTCTCCTCTTGTAGCAGACTTTTGGCATACTTATTTCAAGTGTTTTGGTTGAAGAGCCCTTTGAAGAACCACTGGGTCTCGCACGTCATTTGGGAGGTCAGATATCTCAGGGCTGTTGCTGGGGGTTGGGTTGGAGGACAGAATGGACTATGCCGCTCTCTTCTTTGTCGTTGGACTTGTGGCCACGATGGCAGGCCAGCTGGCCACGACGTGGCTGATGCGCCAATTAAACAGGAAGAGCATCATCATCATTGCCATGTCCGTCTTGATGGTCCTGTCTCTGCTAATGTCTTGCTATGAGGCCGGCATTCAGACTTACTCCGCCATCATCCACCACACGCTTACGGCCTTTCACGACATCTGCTCCCCCTCGTGAGAGAAGGAATCAGAAGAAGAGACAAGAAGGAACTCTCACGTGTCTGGACAGTACATGCTGATTTCAGATGGAGGGTCCCTTGGTCGGCTTCTAGAAGATTCAGATTCAGACCTGGACAGAGGGTCTTTGGGAAGTGAAGAAAATAAAACCAAGGAATTCCTCTTGTTATTCTTTGCACGTTGGGAGGGAGGTTACTTTCCTGAAGGACTACATCTCTACATTTGCTACAGAACGAGCCAGAGACGGGTGCATCGTGCTTGCATGAGGCAGAGGGGAGAGGGAGGACCTCCTCCCAACGTCTCCGAGGGCCCAATACCATTTTCCTTTAATGGGCCTATGTGTCGTTGAGGTAGGTATATTCTTTTGAAATTGTTTGCGTGGCACTGGTTGAAGCTGCTACCATAAGAGAGAATTTAATAGCATCTCCCGTTGGCAGTTGTCTTTCCCTCCCCTCTCATTGGAGTGATTTTTCTCTCACTCTCATTGGAGCGATTTTTGACGCGGACGAGGATTAATATGTATCTGTCTTCCAGCGTTTGCAGCCAGAGAGACGTTTAGACAAGCAGACGTGCTTGGAAGCTTCAGGAGCCAGGAGTGAAGCTTGTCTATCTCATGTGTAGGTAGGAGATGTCAGACTCTTGCGGTCAAACTGAGGCGCACTTTTTGTCACAAGTATGGGTGGAGAAGACGAAGAAACCACTTTTTTTTTTTTCTGCCGTGTTTCGTAAGGGATTAGGGTTGGAATGACATTCCGTAGGGAATGACATGGCCTTCTGGTCGATCTTGCACCCCTGATAAACGGGTTGCTTGCTGCCACTGTGTGGTTAGTGATGCGAGTTTGGAGGTAATGCGGTAGTAATGCGGGAGGAGGCAGTACTATATACTACATAGCATTACTGATCCTACATGATTAGTCATGCTCTAGCTATCACTACTCCCTTCCACTCTGCCGGCTGGCACATCAGTTCACGTGTGCGGCAAATTGTTGCTAAAGCTTGGCGCACTCAGCTCGCGCACCTGACAATGCTGTTGATTAAAAGTTGAAAATGGTCCCTCACCCCCCCCCCCCCCCCCGTTTTTCCAACCCTATGGGATTACCTGCATTAATGATCAAAATAATAGCAGACAATATTGTCTGCTATGCATAGCAAAGGAAAAAGCCACAAGAAAATCACGGTACCGGCACCGGTGGTCATGCACACTCTGTGCAGAGCCGACTCAGCTACCAGATGGGGCATGAATTCATGAGCAAGTCTGAAGTTGATTATTAGAGTATTATTCTTTGAATAACCTATCATAGGCTATAGCAATGAATATCCTAAGCTGCCAGCAGCCAGCTGAGGATGTCATAACAACAGGCATAACACGAGGCTGTACATCATAATATTGTTTTGTTATGATCTCATGAAAATAAGCTAGATGGTCTATTTTCAACCCTAGTATATTATCATTGTTTAAATCCTATGACACCCCTAGTTGCCTCGTTCGGAGCTGGCCCAGGGATAGGCGGTCCCGCGTTAGTATCTGCACAGAAAGGGCGACGTGGCTACAAGCACGCAATGCTGCGTGGACGGATGATGACGTGGCAGGACCTAAGGGATGCCACGTGCAGCTTTGGCCCGAGCCAGCTGGAGTCTCATCCGCACGAGAAACCAGGCCGCCACATGCAACAGCGCCACCTGCAGTACAAGGCCGCAGGTCGCAACCGCCACAGCCACGTGGCACATCCTCAGCCGTGTCTGTTCACAGCCATTGTCGTTTTGGAGGTCGCCAGGCAAACCTGGGCCCAATGTCTCTGAGGCAGCTGCATGCCTTTCACTGATCCCCCCTGAGGGTACCGCCACTCCAGTGCCGCACAGAATAGCTTGATCGACCCAGAACCCATACCCTGTGCTTGCAAAGTAGCCCCATGCAGGCGTGGACGCCGCTGGAGGCCAAGCCTGGCCCTCGCTAGTCACGTGGGTCTCACATGGAGGCTCGTTGTCCAGGACATGGGCTCTTTTCGTTCCCAACAGCTGGACACCAGCCAGTAGGGCTGCTCCCACTGTGACAAGTCCCACTGCGATATGTCGAGAACATCCGTCGAGCATATTCTGGCAAATTGCAACCGTGTTTTGCAGCACTCTGCTGACACGTGTGGCTGCTTCACTGTACCTGCTGTGTTCTGTACAGAAGAGCAACTGCTGCGAGGATTGGGCCGTGCTGGGACTGGAAAAAGGGATGCGGATGGGGAGGCACCTCATGTCTGCCTTGGGATTCGAACCTGCGGCTGCCATGAATAGCCCAAGGCCGTGGCACCAGAGCGACACAAGCAGCAGAAGTCCGTATGTGCTGCGAAATGACGTCGTACTTGTACCGCCAGCGGACCCATGTACATGTGATTGTGCCACGGCTTGGAACACTCCGATGAAAACAGCCGGGTGTAAAACGATATGAGCCACGTGGAGTGATACAAATGCCGCTCGTGTGCTCCACTTCTTAGGTGAGTTCTGGCGGCTCCTGCATATGGGGTGGCTGCTTGGAAACGGGAAGAAAGAATTAATAGATTCAGAATGGATAGGTTTACCTTCAGGACACAATGGGTAGACACCGGCTTGGTCAGTCTTTCTGAGTTTTGTTGACACACTGTCACTGGCATAGCCAGGCCACTCTTATGAGAAATTTACCTGAGCAGACGACAAGGCAATCACGGGATTAACAGTTTGCAGAACACACACACACACACACACACACACACACACACACACACACACACACACACACACACACACACACACACACACACACACACACACACACGCGCGCGCGCGCGCGCGCCCAGCAAGCCTATGCTTCCCCTCCTCTAGAGAAGGGGAAGATCTTTTTCTCATGCAGGTGCGTGGCCTCGCTCCCTCTCAAGTGAGATAGCGCTCTGCTCGGCCCATGTCCACAGTCTGGTCCTGCATTTGTGAACTTCACAACATTGGCCCCAATTTCGAACTGCATGTACATCGGGGGCCTTAGCACATACTTTTGGGAGGGTGGAGAAGGGTAGCACCGAGCTTACATCATTTGAGACAGTGACATAGCTGCAAAAGCTGCACTGACACATCCAATACCAGGCGCGGCAGCTCCAGCAGTCAAGCCTTGCGACACTGTGCCAAATTTGGCAGAAAGTCCGCTGACGAGAATCGTGAGGAGAAAATCCAAAACAAGAATGAAGGCCAAGAATCGAATGTCCGCATTGCTTGACATTTTCCCACTGAACGAAAGTGAAGGTCCACAGGGCGATCCAGCATGTGTTGGCCTGGTGTCCCTGGATCAGAGGGCATTCCCTTTTATGCGGGCATGTTCCACGAGCTAGAATACAGATATCTACCCTCCTCCATCCCCTTCCCCTCTCTCCCGCCCTCCCTTCCTCTCTTAAGGCAAAAGCATCCCCCCCCCCACGTGGTGCACTGCCGCCACCTCCACCTTTGAGCCGCCCACAAATCATTGAAAAGCTCCGTTGCAAGGCTGTTTGGGAAGGTGAAAATCACTGCATGACTGTATAATGTTCAAGCAAACAGGCGCAACCCGAGAGTGCCGCGCTTTACAGGAAACTGAAGTGCATTAGGAAGCAAAGCATGCGACGTACCCCCATCGGCTTCTTGGACCCATCGCAGCGGAGGAAGCCTGGTTCCTCGTACGTTCATCGTCAGCCAACGAGTCCAAGGCCATCTGTTCAGCGCCATCCACGGCATGACCGAGAGCCATAATGCCACCGCGACCTTCATCTAGAAGCTCCTGACTCTGCGTTATCTCGCTTCCGGCATCCCCATGGCATGTACGATTCCTGTTGGTAATCGGGGCAAGTGACAAGACCTCGGTTGTCCCTTCCAAGGATTCTGCGGTAAATGCAGAGAGCCCGCAGTTATCGCCTCCGCCTATCATATCACCCCACCAATGCTTGTGGGGTGGTGGGTCGAGGTCCCGCTCCAGCTCGCTGCCTAGCCTGAGCGAAGCAGGTGGAGGAAAGGGCGCCCCCACTAGTTGTACAGTATCCAGCAGCGCCTGTGGCCGGCTCTGGGTGCAACGTCCTGCCCTACTCCCTTCTTTAGGGAGCTCCCTTGCGCAGTACTGTGCGTCAGAGGCGCGTGCTGCATTCTTCAATACCGCCGTAAGCGCCCGGGCAGAAGGTGCCCTTATATTAGTGCACGAAGGAAGCGATTCGGGGTTATGTGACGTGACTTCCTTCATTGCGCCAGTGTGACCAGCAGCCTCGCTAGTCAGGTGCTTTTCGTCGGGGACTAAGGGCCCCCGCCTACGGAGACTGGCCACGTCGTATAAGGAAGCATGATGCAGGGCTGCGTGTCCGGAGCCGAGATGAAAAAGAGGGTTATCGTGGCACGCCCCAGGTGGGACAGGTGGTCCAGAACCGCACTCGGCTTGATCACGTAGTTTGCTGTCAAACAAGGGGTTCCACACCACTCGCGAGCGAAGGGACTCAGAACCTTGAGATGGGGAGACGGCGACTTCCTGGCTTTTGGGACTTGCCGCCAGTGTACGGCATGTATTATCGGGGCATGGTTCTACCTCAATGTGCAGATGCTGTACCGCCTCTTCCTCTTCTGGCGTGCCTTCTCTTCGACCTACTGCGGTGCGGGCCACGCCTGAAGTGTGCAAGACTGCGCCGCCTGAGCCTGCCCTTCCCAACGGCTGCAGGGGCCAATCCACCATTTTTGATGCGCCTTCGGCTTTCACATTTTCGGAGCTATTGCCAGACAAGCTGGCTTCTGTCCTCTGTGGGATAGCCCCGGACTCTCTGTGGGGCTGTGAGGTGGCTCTCATGAGTAGGCCCCCTCCGGCAGATTCCACAAGAATGGCTTCCTGGTACGTGTGACGCATCTGTGTATACGTGACACGTGACATATCCGCAGGGCCACTTCGTCCCATGCGAGCTTTCCTGTCGGCATTTCGCGCACGTTCGCTAGCGTTGGATGTGGGGTTGGGTCTCCACAGCAACGCGTCACCCGCCAAATGCAGAGTCCGCGTGCTGCCCGCCTCGTAATTGGTCCCGCAGTTAGGAGACGGGTCACGTTCGGTGCTAAGGGTACCCAATCTCCCGGCCTCGGGATGGGCTTCGCCATGGGCAGAACCCGCGTCTGGCCTAAGGGGCCGCAAGCCGGACGAAGGGGTGCTGTCGCGGGGCAACGCGTCACTCTCCGGCCCCACAGAGCTGCTCGCTCTGCCTGGTTCGGGCTCGATTCCACGTGGGGACGCGTCACAGTCTGATCCGAGAAACCTCCGTCCGCCGGATTCGGGATGCTCTCCTCCGCCAGATGCACCAATTTCCGACTCGCTCCTCATTCTGGCAGGTTCGGGGGTGATTCTAGGGCTAGACGCGTCACTTTCATGGCCGTGTACCCTAAGTCTGCTGGAGTTGGGACTCGGTTCACTGGGAGAGGCTCTACTAAGTTGCTCCAGGGATTTTACGTTGGACTTTTTCATGGTTTCGCAGGAGATGACATGCCCATCGGTCTCGAATTCGAATGTACTTCGCCTGCCGTGCAGGAGGTTAAGCCCGGCGAAAGAGTCCTTGCTCTTGGTACGCGACACACGGAACCGGGGTGTGGTACAAGGCATTGAAGGGGCACGCAGAGGGGACGGGGGACTAGCCCACGTGACCGATTCCTCGCGGCTGGAGCCTATGGCGAGGAAGGTATCTGTCGAGGCAGGGGTTCCACGAGAAGTGGCGTCTCCGTCTGCTTCCAAAGTCTTTGGTGTGCTTGAGTGCGAGTCGGGGCCACAGCTAGAGTCGTGTGTAACGACCGCGCTTAACGGTGCCACCGACACAGGGGACACGATGACAGACCAATCAGTAAGCCTTATGGAGGCTTGTGCATTGGTTTCTCCTGCACGACCCAAGCTGGCAATGAGGGGTGCTGGCACGTGGCGTTCACTAGATGGGGTATTGTCCACATGAGTAGGTCCGAGTGAATCCAGTGCCGGCGATGTGGGCGGGAGGGACGCTGAGCTTATGATAATTTTGGGCTGTTGAGCTGCGCATGCTGCCACCCCGGGGGAGGGCGTGTCCCTGTCACTCCACAGAGACCCCGTTTCTTGGACGGGTGCCTCGCGCTGCTCTGGCGCAGAATTTATTTCGAGGGCTTGTACAAGGACAAGTGACTTTCTGGATGGACATCCATGATTTTCCTCTCCTGAGGGTACGACTGCTACGTCTCTCTGCTCCAGAGCCGGAAGTCTTGCTGGACGGGCCGGCTGTAGGGGAGCACGACGGCGGGGATTCTCTCCTGGAGCAAGATTGGCTCTGCGATGCATCCCACCTGCTTTCCTGCCTTCTTCCAACTCTTGCACAGATGCACGACTAACAGACGCTTGATCGGCGCACGTGTTCTCCACATTTTCCGTAGCAAACAGTTCCTTGCGTACTTGTTTGCTTCCCAATTCCTCATACAGCAGATCGCCGCACAGTTCCACGCAAGATGCAGGACCTGCGATACCGCTGCGCTGCTTTCCACGTCCATCCACGTCGAGCTTCCTGCTCATGCCCTTCTGGCGTTGCCTTGCCTCCTGAGGCAATGCCTGACGCAGCCGTGCCTGCTGTAGCCTCTCCCCACGTGGATTAGCTTGACGTGGCCTTTCCTGAACGGGCCTTTCCTGACGTGTCAATTCCAGATGCTGACGTGGCCTTGCATTCGCTGGCTTTTGCAGGCATGTCCCCTCCTGACGTGGCAGATGAGGCTGAAACCGGGCTAGTGCCACCGGTAGCAGGCCTTCAGGCCGCCCTCCGGAATTCTCCTGGTCTTCCAGCGAAGGTCCTGAAAGGGACTGAGCCCTGACCGGCCGGGCCACAAGGGGAGGAGATGTATTCAGAGTGTGAAGTTGCTTGGCGCTGAACACCGACAGTGGACCTTGGATAGGGCAGAAAGGCACTTCGGCCGCATCCAAGCGACTCGGCACTTTGCTCCCTTGCGTGGTAGGGCCGCGCTCCTCTTGTCGACGGTCTTTCAACTCAGAGGGGGGCGTTGTGCAACGGCTGCTGAGAGGTGCGCCGGCCGAGGCATGCGTCGGCGATCCAAGACCATACCATGGGGGCTTGGGCTCTCGGCACTGCAGGGGCGCGTCTGGTTGGTCCATGTGGTGCCCAGCGGGACGACGGTCACACAGTGCAGCAGGTGGTGCGTGGAAAGAGTCCACGCCAGGTGCCTCTGCCAGTGTACACCACGGTAGTTTAATGTGGGTTTTCAAGTGCGGTGGCTCCCCGGACTCCAAGGGTTGTTCAGGCGCGTTCACGTGGTCCCCGGGTGGTGGGGGATGAGAATCTCCGCCATGCGGCAGGTGGTAAGTATCGACGTGAGGTATCCCTAACTCTGCGGCTTGCAGAGCCTTGCCGCATGTTCCCGCAGGCACTGGCTTCTGGCAGTTGCCAGCTTGCTGAGGTGGGTCTACGTAATGCGCATTAGGACTGCCGAGAGTGGCCCCTGCACCCCGCAATAAGAGGACCCGGGCCACGTGAGGTGTCTTGTTCCCCACTCGTTTTTGTTCCATAGGGGGGCCACGTGAGGTGCCTTGTTCCCCACACGTGACAAGGATTCAAGGGGAGACTGCTCGAACCTTGGCCACCGGTGGAAAGCTGGCACCAGCAGTGGTTCAGATGTCTTCAGTGTGAGTGGAAGCCTTTCATGCACGTCAGGCGTAGCAACAAGTGACCAGAGACCCCCAGCAGTTCCTTGGGGGGGGGGGGGTGGGGGGCTTTTCTAACCCGTATGCCTGATGGGCAGGAGCTTCAGGAGATTCAAAGGGGAGAACTAGTTGCCGATGCGGTGAAGCTGTTATTAATAAAGGATAATCTATGCCCATGTCTCTGAAAGGCAATGACTCAAAGGGCATCAGAAGTTGTGGCCGTTTGTCATCTCATGCCTCACGAGATGCTTCAGAGAAGGTGGCTCACTCGGCAGGACTAGCGGAGATGGTCTGTATATTTCGTGCCTTACTTCAGAATCTACAGAAGAACATGTGAGGCACAGAAAGTGCGCCACGTGGCGCTTCAAACAAGTAAGGACCTTACACTGACACGTGAAGCAAGGAGGCTGACGAGACAAAGTATAGCACTTCCCATTCCCTATGCTCCCAGGGAACTCGCCCAGAGTGTAGCACTTCACATCCCCTGCCCCCCCCCCCTTCCCCCAGGGCAGGGGACTCGCCCTGAGTCCCCTCGAGGGGCCGCAGTTTGCGGCACAGTCAGCTTCCGCACATGCTGGTGCACGTGCCTCATGCCCTAAATGGGAAGGTACAAACGCACCGCCTGCTTGCTCGTGGGAGATGCCCGCTTCTTCGTTGGTTTTTGCCCTATCACGTGGAAGGCGGGGGCGCCCAAGGGTGGCTCGGGCTTGCTGAGGTACTGGCAACGTTTCGCTTGCGGTACAGACTTGCTCTTGCGCGACAAGGAAACCAGCAGGGGGTTTGCCATCTTGCTTTGGTGAGGCCGCCGACTCGTTCGCGGGTCTGACATTCTCACAGACAGGAGAATCGGGAACGCTTCCTCTATCATGCCGGGGTACTGCCACCGGCTCGTATGCAGGCCTGACTTTCTCACAGCCAGGGGAATCAGGAACGCTTCTTCCAACGTGCTGCGGTAAGGCCACCAACTCGGACGCGGATCTGACGTCCTCATAGCCGGGGGAATCAGCAGCGCTTGCTTTATCTTGCTGGGTAAATGCCACCACCTCATAAGCAGGCGTCATGATGGGTCCGACGTTATCATAGCCAGGGCAACCAGATAGGCTTGCTCCATCTTCCCGGAGTAGTGGCAATAGCTGGCGTGCAGATTTGGCTTCCTCATAACCAGGAAA
>KV908598.1:86757-106757 GCA_002005505.1 Botryococcus braunii | reverse complement strand
AGAAGGCGGCTGGGGTGTTCAGACTAATTGGAGCTGGATGCATCGAGAGTGGCTATGCAGTACAGGGCAAATATGCAGCACATGGTAAACTTGCAGTACATTGTACTGCTATAGTACAGGGAACATGTGCAGTACAGGTCACAGATGCAGTACAGGGTAGGGATGCGGATTGGGAAGGGAGAGGATGCGAGTCCCGCTTTCATGATGGCGGTACGCTGCAGTTTGGCAGGTACGGCCTGTACAAGAGCAACGACAGTACAGGATCACTGAAAGCCCACCCGGGGAGGGGGCGTGCAGGGATTCTGGGCGGAAATGCTGTGGGCGGGAACCTCTGACGCCACTGCCATGATGGCGGTACCCGCCAGTCTGGCGGTACTGCGCAACATCGGGCTGGAGCGCATCAGGCAGTACAACCACTCCCTGCTTCTGGAGGCTGTGGCCCTCCTCACTGGTGCTTGGGCCACCTCCACTGTCATTGGTGCGTCACTCCCGCCTCCAACGTTCTTCACCCATCCCCTCCCCAGGCGCCACGCTTGCGGATCTGTGTGGCGGGTGTGTGTGTGTGTGTGTGTGTGTGTGTGTGTGTGTGTGTGTGTGTGTGTGTGTGTGTGTGTGAGAGAGAGAGAGAGAGAGAGAGAGAGAGAGAGAGAGAGAGAGAGAGAGAGAGAGAGAGAGAGAGAGAGAGAGAGAGAGAGAGAGAGAGAGAGAGAGAGAGAGAGAGAGCGAGAGGGGGGGGATGGGGAGAGAGGGAGGGAGACAGACAGACAGACAGATGGACGGACGGACAGACAGATAGGGAGAGGGAAGGAGGGAGGGAGAGAGTGGAGGGGGGGGTGGGGAGAGAGGAAGGGAGGGAGCGTGACAGACAGACAGGGAGGGAGGGACAGAGGGAGAAAGGGAGGGAGGGCATTATGTAGAGGCAAACCAGTGGTGGATCATAACTTTGTGATGAATTGTCACTCTTGCTCATGAGCCCCGACCCACCCAGCGAAGCTCGGACGCCGGAGCAACTGACACGTTGATGTGCTTCCTTATGATACTGAATCAACCAATGCTGATGAATTTGACATTGCAGAGATCCAACTGTGATAAAACTCGTAAGAAGTGTGGTCTTACTTTTGTTGTAACGGGGCTTGTGTGGCTTGGACATTGGTAGGAGCGGATAAGGAGTGGGCATGCATGGCTTCTGTGCAGCTTCCTGACCTGGGAGCTGCGTTTCCGGTTTCCATTGAGTCCGCCTTACGGTTGCATGACTGCCTTCGCAAAGACTTCAACATCGAGGTACCTCAGGGGCCACGCCTTGTCTCTTTACACTCCCCCCCTTCCCGGCCCTCCGCATACTTGCTTCCTTTTTTTTTTTTTTTTTTTTTTTTTTTTTTTTTTTATTGGGACTGAGTGTGATGTTTCAAGTACTCGTGAACGGATGGAGGCGTCCTAGACGAATGAGTGTTTGAATGAGTGGATGGATGGATGGATGACAAATTAATGATAGAACGGGGACGATGGATGGATGGCTGGGTGAATGCATGATTGATTAGTGAATGTGAGGGTGGGTACATGTTGTACTTCACCACTGAGCTGAATCCTTCTCCTAAAGCGGAACTAAGTCGGGTATTCTGGGGAAGGTGCCGTGCTCGTGCTACGGGGGCAGCTTGTGGGTGCGCATCAGTGCGCAGTACTACAACACGCGAGCGGATTATCAAGCGCTGGCAGACGCTATTCTCACTTTTGGCCGTGATGCCGCCGTCAAGCCTCCTAGCTAACGACCGGCCCCGGTTCGGGCATTTTGCACATGTGCGCTGTACAGCGCTGCTAGCTGGGAGTGTCGGGAAGAAGATCACGGACGGTTATGGGGTGGCGTCGGCTGGAGACCCCCTCAAAGGTGGGATTATGCACATATCAGTATAAAGATGTATCGGTATGAAGACAACGCTTTGTCGTCGTACAGTGTCCCCTTCCCAAGGGGGCATGCCAATGAAGATTACAGAGGATTACGTTGTAGCGGTATGTAGGATGTCTTCTGCTCGGACGCTGGGTATATGTGCTGGTAGCCATGTATCGTGATTTCAGTGCGAAGGCTGTCGCTGCGCCCCCTTTCCTCTCCCCATGGATCACACACAGTCACAATTCTGTAGTTCTAAAAGGTGGTCCCCCGAACATCCCTCCCCCACCTCTCCCTGTTTACCCACTCCTCCGCAAAGCACTACTGTCTCCTTCTGAAAGCAATGGGAAGGGGCGGTGGGGAGCTTGGTCTGACGCAATCTTGATATCTTGATAAAGATATGAAGCCCCCATGAGTTAGATGTAGGCCCTGCCAAATCGTATGCCGTGGAAGGGGCTCTATTGCGAGCAGCATTGGGCAATATTGCGCATGGTGCAATATTGCATCAGTGAAGGAACTTCAGAGATCAGATCTGTTGAGCGAAAGTGAGCACTCTTGTTTGTGTTTGTGTGTGTGTGTGTGTGTGTGTGTGTGTGTGTGTGTGTGTGTGTGTGTGTGTGTGTGTGTGTGTGTGTGTGTGTGTGTGTGTGTGTGTGTGCACGTTTGTGTGTATGTGTGTGTGTTCTGTGTGTCTGTGTGTGTGTGTGTGTGTGTGTGTGTGTGTGTGTGTGTGTGTGTGTGTGTCTGTGTCTGTGTCTGTGTCTGTCTGTCTGTGGGTGTGTGTCTGTGCGTGTGCGTGTGCTTGTGCATGTGCGTGAATGCGCGCGCGCGCGCGCGCGTGTGTGTGTGTGTGTGTGTGTGTGTGTGTGTGTGTGTGCGCGCGCGAGCGCGCGTGCGCAGGCGCGCGCATGCATGCGTGCGTGGGCGTGCATGCGTATGCGTGCGTGCGTGAGTGTGCGTGCGTGCGTTCGATTCCCCTAGTGCGAGGAGAAAGTTTCATGTGGAAGTGCTTGAGTATTCCACATGAAACTTTGTTGCCACCGCCAACTTGCCGAGAGTGAGTGAACTGCCTGTTATGTAGCGAGCGATATAATTAGACCCACTCTAGCAAGCGTTAGATTCAAACCGCTTACTTAAGAAATTGTGGGTTTGTCAGCAACTCCACTCGGAGTGTGTACTCTGTAAACGCTTGAGGGTTGGGAGGACATGCTGTATAACATATCTGATATTGTACACTATATTGTTTTACACATCTGTATACAATGGGTGCTCCTGAGTTTCTAAGCGATGAGACCTCAACAAAGAGGTTGCGTCAGGTACAATGGGAAGGCACGTGCTAGTGGACGTGTCCTGGAAGCAAACCTTAGCTTCCGCATAAAACGGGTTTGAAGTTTTGCCCCCGCTTGTGAGGACAGGGTGGGCTCTTTAGGGGTGGCTGGCAGTGAGGAATGCCTGAGCTCTCCGGGTTTTCTGAAAGCCAACATCGCCCTCGGAATTTTGAAATCCAGAAACTGGGGGCTCCAGAGACTCTGTTGCTCCGAGAGTAGAGAATGCGATGTGCTAAGAATTGTGGGAGAATAGATCTTGTGCGGGTCGCCCGTGGCCAAGCGGTTTGCCTGGTGCTTCACTCAAAAGGTATGAGGGTGTGGGGCTCGTTTATGGGGCTCTTTGGAGCAGAGCGCGAAAGGGGCATGGCGGTGGACACAGAACGTGTAGGAGTGATGAGGTGGGATAGAGCGGACGAGAGGAGGGGCAGGGACGAGATTTCTAGAGATAGCATGCGCAGGGGCAGGGCAACAATTTAGTTCTGGGGAAAGAAAGAGAAGCCAGCTTTCTTAAAAGTCTCTGGACGCTTCCATGGGTCCTCTGTTTCAAAGCCGCTTCGATGAAAAGCAGTAAGGCCTTTTTGAGGACTACTGCATTGAAGGCGAGGTACATAAGTTGCCTGTACACAAGTCAGTCAATTGTGGCTGTCCGTATACACCATGCCAATTAAGCCATGGTCCGTAAGTATGAGCCCATGGGGATGCAAATGTACATGACCTTTGTGGGTAGTCATGACCACGTAGTTTAGTAAACCCATTGGCCAAAAATTCATTTGGTCAGCCAGCGTGCACGAGCGACACATTCTGCAATCATATCGCGTCAGCGTCAATGCCCATATTGCTTTTGTCGTGTCGAGTTATTTTGGCAGTTACTAGACATTACTGGGTTCCAGAACAACACACACACACACACACACACACACACACACACACACACACACACACACACACACACACACACACACACACACACACACACACACACACACACACACACACATACATACACACACACACAAACAGACACACACACACACACACACACACTACACACACACACCCAGACACACACACACACACACACACACACACACACACACACACACACACACACACACACACACACAGACAACGCTCCATGCAAGCTCAAGCAGCACCTTAAGCTTTTGTGGTAAGGGTGTCATGACTCACATTAAAGCATCACTACGCATCTCCTCACACCTCGGGTTAAGATCGTAGACCCTCTAGAGGGTCTACGATCCAAATGCACCATTATATCCGTGTGCGCAAGGCTGAACAATGAGTGGCCAGTGATCATTCGTGACCCATAAGGTTCATCATTTGGTCAAAGGCCATCCGTTCAATGCTGTCGATGAAATTTGTCATGATAGACTTTCACGTATATACGGTCAGCGCTGCATGTTCAATTCTTTGCCGTGAAAGGCGTCATCGCGGAATCCATTTGAAGCAGTCACAACCAATGTGTCTCCAAACTATTGGAAGCCTCGAGAGCTCGCCACATTGCATTAAGCCATGCCATGTATGTTAAGGAAAGCTTGGAAGAATACCGCGGTGCTCACGAAGACATTTTACACGATTGCCAGTGTTTGTGCCATGACATTCAATGGCCATGAATACAGCCTCTCGAGCTCGCCTGGCTGAATACCTTCCTAATTGGAGACATGATTGCAAGTGCGCATTGCAACCACTGGTCTGCTTGCCAATCACTCTCCATTGGAATTTTACGAAAACAACTATTCATGCATGTTAAATGCACGCAACGCGATCTGCTCCCTGTTCCTAGAAATATTAATATTTGGCATGTCACATTGAATTCCAAGAGTGCAGCCTTCTACAATTTATGCTATGAATGATGAGCAGGCGCACGGCTAGTTTAATCACAGCAATCACCTTAGCATCGTGCACGTCACGTGACTGCCGGTAGGTCCCTGCAGGTCGATTCCAATCGATTTCGTGATACTGCTCCTGAGTTGAGGAAATCGAGATTTGTACATGCGTACACACAGCTAAAGCGCATCGTTGATACCAGCTATCATCAACAATGTATCGGTTTCCTTCTGTTACAAGCATGGTGTTTTCAAGTGTACTTAACCGCAAGCACACTAGCACGACTCGCCTAGGCGTATGTACGGTACATACCACCTTAAAATAGCTGTACTTTAAGACCTCGGCAGCAAACGTTTCCTTGAGGTAACCTTATAAGGTTATATATAATCATATAACCTTAATGTACTAACCTTAAAGTTGAGAATATATTCTCACCTTACACTAAGCTTTGTAATACATGCAAACTGATATGCGTACATCAGTCGGCCAAAGGCTTAAAGAGGCCTCCATGCGACAAACGCTCCAGGCCCCGTGCTTGCGAGATGTGCGATATGCTAACTAGAACATGACCTCACTTGCACATCACGTGGGTACCCCTCTGACATCTCCTAAAATAACTGAACCGCCCCCCCCCCCCCCCCAACCAAACAACAAACCCTGATATATCATTTCTATATAGAAATGAGAGCCAAGAATTTCGAAATATGTTTTAAATTCAAGGCGTGTGTGCAATCTTCTAAGCACTAGCTAACCTCGGCCTTTGGCAAATTCTAATACATCAAAGAGCCGCGAGCGCTGGCAACCAAATTGTCTAATTATATATCTATCCAAAGGGACATAACGTTTACATGAATGCGCATGATCCTTCAGGCTTGTTCATGAGTTTCTTCGGGAGCTCACTGTTTAGTACACTGTCACCTCTTCACCCACTTGCCAACAATATTAATGCAGCGCGCTGAGGTCAAAATCTGCAGCAGTTCAACAATATATATACATGCACAGTTGGTTCCACATTAATCTAGATTACCTGCCTATAAGCTTGACATGTTTTGTACAAGGGCCAGATAGCCATACCTCAAAAAATCCCTGGTTGCAGACCAATCCTGACTATGACAAGCAGCCGACATTTATGTGGACAGGCTTCAAACAATGTCCTTCCATATGCAAGGATGCAATGTGTCCAAACACATAGAGCCTTCCCCAAGAGAAGCGGTCTATACCTTAACGTTAGCTTACCAGATTTGCCGTTCGTGACGTTAATGTGTCCAAAACTTACAGAGGCTCTCTGTTGGACTCCATGTAAGGGTAGTAGCGCTAAGGTCGACCTCAAAGGTCAAGAATGGCGTGGTACTGGCGATCACCGTAGAACCTACTTACTTGAAACTACTTGCGAACTATTTTTAAACAACCATTGATTGTACACACTTGACTACTTCTAACACACACAGTGAAAGGGTGTACACTTGTACTTTAAGACTTCATGTCAGCGTCTCGCGCCAAAATGCATGTACAAGCATCAGGGGCCATAAGCCACCATGCACAGCGACTATAGTCAGCTAACTGCGCAACGGTCATGACCTGGTATGGTTCCGATCAGACATCAGACATGTGCGGCAGATGCATGATCCATGCTATGGATGGAGACGGCACCCTGCTACTGACTGCCTGACTCAATCGTTGCAGCATCTTACATGAATCTGCAACCCTTGAATACTAAAGGACAGAACCGTTGCTCCCTTTCCTAGGGCCTTGAGCGTGGGCTGGGGGGCTTTCAATTCCGGGCTCACCCCCGCCCACGGGGGAGAAGGAAGCAGGTTTTGGAAGGCCTGTGCCCGCTAGCTTGCTGATCAGGACATTGACTGCAGGCCAATGGTAACACCCCCGGGTCCAATCTCCGGTTTAACACACCCGGCCAAGACCAAGAAAGGGTGACCAAACACTGGAATTCAAATAGTGTCGACACTCGACAGACAAGCCTAGTAAGCATTTGTCATGAGACAGAGTCTTGCAAAATTTCATAACAGCATGTAAGTGGCTGGGAAGTGATGCCGTGCCCGAAAAGAGAAGCGGAACTTTCAACGATTCTGCAAACCTCGAAATAATCAGAAACTTGCCAAGAATTAGAATTAGTTAGTGCACTCCAATCCTTCCACACAGACAAGAATCAATATTTTATCCTCAGAGAGCGCACAGCCACTGAAGATCTTGCTATCAAAATCGGCTCTCCACAAAAACTTAAGGATAGGTTATTCCAACCCCTCAACCGGAAAGGTTCGTCAATTCACATGCGATTCCCCAAAAAAGTTGTACACAATTCACTCCCCCTGGCATCTTGCCTCAAAGTCCCAGTAAGTCAGAGGGACACATGGCCTCTCAAAGAGCAGGAAAACTTAAAAAAGGCCATGTTCCATTTCCCTTTCACCAAAACAGAAAACGCATCTAAGCTGGTAAAGGAATGATAGGTTCCTGAATGCGGATGCTACTGCCTAGTTTTGAACCACATCACCACCAGAACGTTGGGTACCGGACTGTTCTGTGCCAATTATTCACAATCAAGGCCACCAAAAGCATAGAAATGCAGCCAATTAAGATACCAATTACAAACTCAAATCCAGCCCATGGGAGCTTTGGCACCGCTATTGCTGCAATCAAAGCAGTCGCTCCTCCTGTGTGCCCAAGGATATCTTAATCCCTTAAATCAACGTCGGATATCTGCAATTGTCAAAAAAGGCAGATAACCTAATCTGGAATGGAAAAAGGCAAGTGACAATGCCCTAAGGTTCCCCTCTGTTTCAAATTCTGCCGACATTTCTTCAGCAAAGAGTGTGACAGTGCTACAAACTTAAAAAAATGAAAAAAATTAATGATAGTAATGAGCATGGAATACACGCACTGAGCACCTAAAAGTTATGGCTGTTTTCGAGGATTGCAATAAGGGATAGGGCCACAGGCCCTTGCGCCCCGCCATGCGTGCCCCCCCCCCCCAAAAAACACACAGGCACGCCCACGTACACGAGTCTGTGAGTGTGTGTGTGTGTGTGTGTGTGTGTGTGTGTGTGTGTGTGTGTGTGTGTGTGCGTGTGCGTGTGCGTGTGTGTGTGTGTGTGTGTGTGTGTGTGTGTTTCGGTGGTGAGTGTGAGTGTGTGTGTGTGTGTGTGTGTGTGTGTGTGTGTGTTGTGTGTGTGTGTGTGTGTGTCGTGTGTGTGTGTGCGCGCGCGAGCGCGTGCAGGCGGAGACAGAGAAGGGGGTGACACAGAGGGAGGGTAAGAGGGAGGGGACAGCACTAGGGGAGATACATCATTGAATTCAATAGAGAGTAAGCAACTAAGCACCACATGGCGCACCTGGAGGATGCGTGGTTTTGGTCATTTGCATTGCAAACAACGCCAGTGACATCGCTAGTGCCCCGGACAGCCATATCGTTTTGAACAATATCAACCGAACAGTGCAACCTATTACTGCGCTGATCAGATGCCCGCCTGCAGAAGACATGACGCAAGTAAATGTTGTGACTTCCGGACCATACACATACCTACCATACCCTCAGCACAATCTGAGAACTGTCAAAAACATCCCTCTCAACAGAATGCTGCAATCACTCCCGAAGAAATATCCTTAGCAATGGTAAGATACAGACTAGTACTATCATGCATTTTGGGAAGTGTACACATGTGAGTCTGAGATGCCAGTTAACATCACCAGCCAGTACATTCAGACCCCACATCCAGAAGGCATAAGCTCTCCAAGAATGTGATATTCATCACACATGATGCATTATGACAACCAGAATGGCCAAGGGCTATAATGTCCGCCTTGACCTATTTGTACATCCGAGGTGGGTGGAACGGTTGAAGAGTATACCGATGAGGTTCCTTGGCTGTGCTAGCTTGCTATCAGGAACCCCAAAAATGAGTACAGCACTGGCTCCAAAACTTGGAACTAGTGTATCAATTGCGTATCTGGGTCTGAGCCATTCATGAAGACCGGCTATCAGGAGGATCCCTGGCCAACCAGATATAAACTCAGTACACTTGGCTCAAAATGTACCAGAAATAGACCAAAGCATACAAGCATCACACATGCATGGAGGCTTTAAGTCTTGGCTGCCAGTAATAAAGCTCTCGACAGACAGGAACGAGAGAGAAGTCGCCCCCCCCCCTCCCCCTCCCCGGTTCCAACATGCATTACAGCCTATTCATGCACAAAGGTAACAGCCCTCTGATCCTAGCGATGACCAGAAACACCAGATGTATGGCTACTCAACCATATTTTGATTACACCGATTGGCTTGATTGAGCCTTAAATGCCTCCTGCTCGCTCAAGGGATCGTGTACTTTTCAATGACGACGCCCAATTTTTTAAACGGCACTTTACTAAACAGGTGTTTCAGATGTTGATCGTGCTTACCAAGGAAAGATCCCATCCAGCTCCATAACAGATCTAGCCGTGACGGGACAGGCAACGGTCGATCAAGTCCTCCCTGCGGCCTTGGGCACACATGTTCAGACTGCATGTCGTTGCCTACTCGCGAATGGTACCTCAAAACAAACATATTCCTTCTAATGTAGCTATTTCTTACATCCTGCGGCTGGCATACCCGCATCTTCCTGAAATAGATCTTAAGGCGGAGTCCAGCAGGTAAAGTGTAAAAATCTTCTTCGAGCAACATCTGATACCGTGATTTTGGTTTCCCAGGCCTTTCAACCCTTATCTCCACTACGACGTGTTCTCCATCTTCTGCTCTGGTTGTGCTTGTGGAGGACCTCGAGACGTCCGGATCCTTGGCGACGGGGTCCTCAACAACTGCGGCGACTGCTTCATGAACATGGGCTAACCCCCGCCCACTGCCATCTGCTAAGATGTCGACTCTGACATTATCTTTAAGTTGTGGCTCAACTGTAGGGTCCATCCCGTCCTCGCTTTGTTGACGGTGCACTGGAGCGCCTAAGAATGGAATTTGTACTGCCAGGGCCATAAGCGCAGAGAGACGTTTTGAGGTCCAAGGCGCTGCATCTACTGATCATACACTTGGCAGGAGCCCAATGCTGCCAACTATTCTGCAAGACCCGGGCGAAAACGTATGATAATACAAGCATAGAAGTACTGTTAGTCGCAGATGCGACTCCGCAGAGAGGCGCTCACGTGAACAAGCGCCTCTTACGAAGGAGTCCTCTAGGGCGTTACGACGCGTTCTCCGTCCTGGGCTGGTTCTTTTATGGCTGCCGTTCGCCGCTTAGGGTACCCCTATCCGGCTGATTGTCAGCCCGCAGCCCATTGATATGGATACCTTCTTAGCCCTCATTAAGCAGGCCAATACCCTCCCTGTGGCCTCTAATCATGTCTCCCCTCGGTTAGCCCCTCTGATCCCCAGCTATGTACTTATGTGCGGTGGTTTGCCGCCCTACAAAGGCTCAGCGCTCCCGCCTCTTTTATCTGTCTGTTGATGTTGCCAAGGTCCGGCTCTTTCTCAGGTTTCGTCTTGGTGTTCATGGCCTTCCCATTGACATTGGCCGCAGACTCCGGCTTCTGCGCCTTCAGCGCCTGTGTGATATGTGTGGCTCCTCTGTGGGTGATGAACACCACTTTGTCATTCACTGTCCTGCTCTTACTGCGGTGCGGGACCGTTACCCCCAATTGTTTGTTGGTCTCTTCGGCAGTTCATATGGCACGCTGACTTGCGTGCGGTTGTCTCCTTAATCTCGGATGAATTCCAGGCTCGAGCTGCTTTACGCCGGTTACGGTGACTTGGCCGCAGCCACGTCTGTGGCTGCAACCCCTTATTCCCCCTTCCTTCCCCTTTTCGTTTGCTCCATTACGTTTTCGATCTTCGTTCGGCGACCTCTTGTGGTCCGTTCTTCATAGTTTCGGCTTGTCGGTGGGTTGTGGACATCTCATCTCGTGCACGCCCTAGTGGCTGGACAAATGTAACTTCTTCAAAAAAGCTGAGGGCTGAGTTCTTCATTGCAATACTTCTATGTTTAAAGCTTTAGGGTTTGTTGGGCTCATTTGGTTTTGGAGTGACTCTGGTCTAGGTTTACCTACACACATGTTACGACAACAAGGGCCCCAAGCTTCTCTTGTCTTCTTCGGTCACGTTTACTCTTAACTAGTCCTTGCGTGCTGTGTGAGAATCCTAATCGAAGACAACGGAGGGCTGTCGAGTCCAGTTTTGACCACTAGTCTTGCAGCTGCGTCTCATCCTGACCGTAAGTTGTAAGCCGTCACAATCAGGGATATGCAGTTCAGGTTCCCCCTCCCCACCACAGACTGCTGAAACGTGGAGAAATATAGGTATCGATGGACCGAGCATGTAAGGATGGAAAACAGCATTGTTTTTGCAAACATTGGCCTTTGCATGAGTGGTGAATGTTCAATAGGTGTTAGGTTATGAGCATTCGGCATCACCTGTAAGCAAGCAGACAGGTCGTAAGTGTCCCTCCAGCTACAGTCCTTGACGACTGTCTGCTATTAGACACATGCACTGAATGAACAAGACTACCATCCTTATGTGCTCAGCATCTTTCCATTCCAGTTGCTGGCCTGTGCGATGATCGCTGCTTTAATAGTCCTTTCACACTAACGCGTGATCTAGATCAGATGTACCTTATGTTCGAAAGCGTCCACATTCTACCGTGTCCCAAGGTACCTTATGTTCTCAATGGACCCACATCCTAATAGTGTAAATGTGAAGATAACCTAAAGCATAAGGCATTCAATAATAATGTTCATAACTCAACAATAGGCACCAAACCGTTCGTCAATAGCATCATTCTCAGTTTGGTAGTCAGATATGTAAGCACTACATACTCTTTTGTTACCCCATGTATTCTAATTGCTATATAGTACATCTTTTTCCACCACTTTCATTGAACCTTAAATATGTAGTAGTTTGTGTACATCGGGATTGATCATTCAAAAAAATAAAGAGTAAATGTAACATTATCCTTAAGTGGAATCACTTGGAGATGGACTGCATCCCGATCCATGGGGCGGGTTCTTATATCCCACGGGCAGGGCTTAGTGTAGTATGAGAAAGATCTCGCGTTCGGTTCCCAGTAGAGTTCACTACTAAATTTTAATATAAGTCAGCTGTCATTAGAGAAGCCAAATGTCTCATTTGGGTTAGCCTATCCAACTGCGCATACAGGTGCTCTGTGTAGCTCAGGCCCTACACATGTATACATGCGCATTGTACATCTCTCAAGAGGGATCACATTGGTGGAGGAATTTGCAGTTGCTATTGCGGCCGCAAAGGCTGTAACATATGCCATCATGAAATAATCCAAGACCCGTTCGTGTCCAATCACCTAAATTAAACCCTGATTTGGATTCCGGCAAAACATGGTTTATAATACAACTCGTCAACACGCGTGCACAGTTGGTACCTGCTGAGTCAGAAGCTTCCTTGAACCTCGCCAGTTTCAAATGGCTTCTGATCGTCATGACGCAGCAAGTTGCCCATTATCAATTGCTTGTACTATGAGCCACTGGTTTTATTATGCAGATACGACCATCATACAAGTGTGTTGGATTTCTTATTAACATTTGTTTTGTTTACGTTTATCTGGTTAATGCTTTTCGGTGTTTGTGTTTAGGTGGTCGTTGTTCCGTTTGGGTTAGTGGGTTTTTGGTTGTTTTTGTGATTTTCTTATGGCCGTCTTTCTGTCTTTATTGTTTGTTTGTGGTCTTGACTGGTTCTCGGGCTTTCCCTCCCTCCCCACCCCTCTCGTTCTCTCTCTCTCTCTCTCTCTCTCTCTCTCTCTCTCTCTCTCTCTCTCTCTCTCTCTCTCTCTCTCTCTCTCTCTCTCTCTCTCTCTCTCTCTCTCTCTCTCTCTCTCTCGCTCTCTCTCTGTCCTTCTCTCCATCTCCATCTCCCTCTCTCGCTCTCTCTTTCCCAACGCTAGAGGTTGAAAGGGGGGGGGGGGGGGGGCGGGGGGGAGATCTTTTTTTAGTCAGTCGTTTGGTGCAAATGTCCTTCTTTATTCAGGCCTTGCCTTCCCCTTCGTTGTCATATCGTTTTTCTTGTTTCACTGTCTCTTCTGACCATGGCCCCTGGGTTCCGCGTAACAGCATGCTGGTTACGGTGTTGCGGTCAGGATATTCTTCATTTGTCAGTCAAAATGTGGGACAAGACCATGGATTAAAGGTCCTAAACTTTAATGGTCGTTCATAATATGACTTGCAAGCAATACATATATGTATTCATAATACATTGAAGCGTTAAATGGACTGAATGATTACTTGAATGTAGCGCGTCGGCAAGCAGTCAGTGTCGGGGTCCGCCTCGACGTATATACCTGCGCAAATGACCATGTTTTGTAATGAATGACCAGGTGTAACATTAACGCGTGCCATATATGCCAAGCGGTACATCGTACTGGGGATAGCCTTGCAGGGTTTGCGCCAGTATACGGTGTGGCGCTCGGGCCATATACATTAGATTTATCGGCACTTTCATTGGTGCACAACCCTGCAGAACGTTACATTTTTGGCAGCCCATATCGGTTGAAGATATCATCAATTCTGCATCTTGCTAGGATACCAAACGCTTCACGACCTGCAACGGCCCGACCCAAAGCGGGAGGAGCTTGGGCGTGCCAACCTTGACTTGGAGGTCCTTTGATGATAAGGAGATCCAATCCCCGGGGATTGGGTTCTCACACCAAACTGAACGTCCCTCCGTTTAGTACTAGCATACTGCGCTTGTCTCGCAGTGCCCAGCAAATGGGTCATCATTGCTTCGTTAGTGAGGCGTTGCATGCGCTGAACAGAGTCAGACGCAGCTGCGAGGTTCTAGTAGGAACCCGGTACTGGAGGTCGTAATGGACCACCGGCGCGTCAATCCACGTGGCCGTCCCGAGTATGAGTACATTGCCCGGTGGAAGGGTTACTCGTTTGAGCAAGACACTTGAGAATAGGAATGGAAATTAGCAAATGATCCCAATGTTGTGAAGGGATGGTGGGACACGGTGAACGCACGGGCACAATGCGGCAGACCGCGCCGTCGTGCGCAGGTACCTGTCGACTAGGGGAAACGCAGCAGCACCGGTTGACCAGCGCTGCAGGGGAAACGCCTCAGTACGAGCCTTTCACGCCGCATCACCGTCGGTCGTGGCTTATCGTTACGTCCGTGTGATCACAGAAGGTCCCTGACTTGTGGCTCAGTACCGTCCAGCCCCTGTCCCTGCTGTCCGCCCTGAACTTAGCAACTTCACTGCTTCGTCGTGGGAACCCGTACGGGCGGAGGTGAACGGCTGCTCACGCCGACGACAGCCCTTTAAGGCCTTTGGGCCTCGTCAATGCCGTGCACTAATCCTTAATCATCAGCGTTGATTGCCTAAGTGTTACTGAAACTCAACTTGGATGAGTGGATGCCTAATGAGCGTGATTTGGCATCCAGTCGTCCTTTAAGCTCATAAACGTTACCATAAACCGTCATTAATGTTGTCTTTACAAGAAGAGGTAGGTAGTACAAAAATTGAAGTACATGAAGCTCTTGGAGTAATACCGAATTTATAAGTGGTGGACTTTAAGGACAATTTCACAATTAAGGCGTGTGTTCAATTTCGTTCAACGGCAGTGGGCACGTTAGGAATCAAGCCGTGTGTTTCCGGCCCGTGAATTGCCAGCAAAACCTGTTTATTGGCCAATTTATACGTTGTCAACCAAAATTATGTGTAACCCAGTCTCTCACGGTGTGTGCTCCTTTCAGGCTTGACGACCGCATCTCAAAATTGCAATTGAACTGCAGTTGTCACTAAGGTTCAAGCTTGCGGTCGTACGCTGATGTACGAGATTGCGCAGTGAAGCTTTGCGCATAGTTGTCGTTGTAAAGACCTTTGCAAGGGCAGAAAGATAACAAAAAAATGAGAGAACCCGTTGAAGTATCGCGTTATATGAACAAGGCCAAGAAGGTTAAAGACATTGGCGCGGGTACATATGCAACAGTGGAGGAATGGCAAACGTCCGACGGTCGCCCGTTTGCAGTTAAGCGCTTTAACGTGACATGCGCCACTCGTGCTCAGTCTAGACTTGAGCAGGAGATATGCGCAACCAGAGAGGTGCAGGTACTGGAAATTCTTCCGCATGATCATGTTCATGAGAACATTGTTCGCTTCCTTGAGTATATGAAACACGGGGAAGACTATTGCTTGGTGCTCGAGCTTGTGAAAGGGCCTGACCTCTTTGAACTCATACATCAGCAAGAAACAAGCCAACTCAAGACGGATGATTGGTATGAAAAGGTTGTCAAATTTACCAAGCAGCTCTTAACTGGGCTTACATTCTTGCACAAGAATTGCATACTGCACCTTGATATCAAGACGGAGAATCTCCTCGTAACGGAACATGGAATATTGAAAATATGTGATTTTGGCGGATGGCAAAAAATGGGAACTCCAATAGAGACCAGTGATCCTAATTTGCACAGCGCCCCAGAGCTCTGTTGGGAAAATGTAGATGACCTGCCGCCCGCCCATGTAGCTGCATTTGACGTTTGGTCTGTGGGTTGCGTCGTCTTTGAGATGTTGACAGGACAACGTCCCTTTGTTCCAGACCACATCAAAACCTCCAGAGAAAACTTTTCCATACTTATTCAAGAGCTCCTTGATGAAATGGAAGAAGTGCTTGATACTTTGAAGAGATTAACGAGTGAAAATCCTATGCCCATGCGTGCGAGTTCCCAGGACAAACGTTTGAGTCCCGACTTAGATAAAGTATGTACTTGGGAAGAATGCCTTAGATGCAGGCCCCCGGAGTGTATAGAATTTTTAAAAGCTTGCTGGAAAATGAATGCTACTGAACGGCCATCCTGCTCTGAGCTACTTGAAATGGATTTCCTAAAAAATAAAAGACATTGTGACCTCTAGCGGGTACCACGGGAGTCCAAACGGCCGCGCCGCGAGCCAATGTCGGTAAGGTTGCTCTACCCGAGAACCCATAACTGACTGTGCTCTACAGCAATGGGTCGCACATAACTAATTTATAAATTCCTGACTTAGTGTCTTAATTTATATGCAGGGTAACTTCAAAGCTTGAGCAGACCCAGTTCAAAATAAAAGGTTCTTTCAATGAACGTCTTGACATCTTGAACGTTCCAATAAAGACCTGCGAACTCAGAAGCAGCTGTAGGAACGTTTGCAATGAACCGTTTTACACACACACACACACACACACACACACACACACACACACACACACACACACACACAACAACAACACACACACACACACACACACACACACGCACACACACACACACACACACACACACAAACACACACACACACACACACACGCACACACACACACACAAACACACACACACACACACACACACACACACACACACACACACACACACAGACGTACGCACGCACACACACGCACGCACACACGCACACATGTTCAAATAAGGCTGCCATGACCCGATAGAGTACGACGTCTCCAGCCCAACTATCAACTCTTATCAACTACTTTGGCCTACCCTTGGCTTGTCGGTTTAGTGAATCTTCCTTGGCTGCATGACGTCATGATATTGTCGTCAAAATCTTGAGCTTAAAGAACCTTGAAGCATGTGGTGAAGCTGTGAGGCTAAAGTTAGCCCTCCAGCTGTGACCATATTTAAATTTATGTTTTGTAAGCATGCCATTTGAATTCAAATATGTAGCCGTCTGATTGAGTAGGGATGTGTGTGTGTGTGTGTGTGTGTGTGTGTGTGTGTGTGTGTGTGTGTGTGTGTGTGCGTGTATGTTTTTCTCTCTCTCTCTATCTCTGTGTGTGTGTGTGTGTGCTTGTGCGTGTGTGTGTGCGTGTGCGTGTGTGTGTCTCTGTGTTTGTGTGTGTGTGCGTGTGTTTGTGTGTGTGTGTGTGTGTGTGCCTGTGTGTGTGTGTGTGTGTGTGCGTGTGTGTGTGTGTGTGTGTGTGTGTGTGTGTGTGTGTGTGTGTGTGTGTTTGTGTGTGTGTGTGTTTGTGGCACCCCTGCACCTGTTGGTGCTCTGTAGATAGAGCGTTTACGTCGAAGCGGTGATCCAGATAATGAAAACATTATACAAAGACGAATATATCAGTATGCTCGGCAACATATTTCTTCGCATAAAATATAAAGCACCATCGTAGAGAATACGGTGTATGAGTCCTGTTGGTTGTTCAAGAACTGTTCATGTCATGGACATCCCCGGTCACAATGATCTTAGAGATAACAATTCGGTTACTTAATGCTGTAATACTCAGCAGACAAGGGGGCAAGGAAGCTGCCTCGGGGGGGCGAAATGATATTTATAAAAGTTAATCCAGTCGCTGTTGCACGTATATATCTCTCCCTGCACCTCCTTCCCTCCTAGCACCGACGTGGTCCCTCTAATGACCCCATGGCCTTCAGGCCTGCGGAGCGGACAATCAGGTACCTTCCAGTACAGTCAGCCACCAATATTCCCGTCACTGCATGCGCATGTAGGTGTGTGCATTCAGGTATGCAACTGCTTCCAGGATAATATGTAAAGCGGCTTAGTAATATGAGGGGATACCGTCCGATGGCCTACGGGCTTCAATTAAATTGAGAAACGTATAAGGCTGGATCCGCAGGGCACCAATGTCTCAGGTAAAGGTGCTTTCAATCTGAAAGGGCCAGAGTTAGGCATCCGTTAAGGCTTCTCTATGTTTTTTAACAATAATTGTGCTTTCCAGAGCTAGATGCCACAAACTACTTTGGAAGCAATTACGTTTAGAAATATTTGCAATGCCGTAGTAATACTACTGCAACAGTGACTAGGACTGGGTTCGAATCGGCTAAGTGCTCGGCTCGGACCTGGAGTTCAGGGCCCCTGATCCACGGACTTGGGGGTCCTTCTGGATAAGGTATCGTGTAAAGTGCACTACGGCAAGTGTGCCAGGTGGTAGCGTAGCTCAAGGACAATTCTGAGAGACATAATGCAAGCTCACATCATACTTCGAGATTCTGATGCACACGTTCACGAACCTATCGTCCTTAAAGCAGTCCGGGGATGACGGCACTACAACAGATTATAGAAGGCTAGGTTAGAGAACCTGAACGTCAACCATTGTGGGATTTGCACCACATAGTCCCCCAGCGTTGTGCTGGACATATGACCTTTGACGGCTGAGACGAGCGAGATACAATGAAGTAATGTAATGAATGGAATTCCCTATCCGTGTCCGTCAGGCCTCCTTCTCTTCGAAGAATTCCAGCTGTTATAGTTACCGTGGAAGCTGCTACACCTCATCTGCCTCTAGTGGCTGGACAGATGCAATCCCTTAAATCTTTTATCAGGTGGCCATATGCATATGCGTAATCCGTCTTCTGAAATTGTCCACTAGTGCTTTCCTCACATTACTCAAGCTTCAGATCCGGTCATAAACACACTTGTCCATAATCTACAGAATTTCGACCCGTAAATCCGATGTAAATCCGTAGGCATTGCACGGACTTCCGTAGAAAATGCCAACACTAATCCTGTAGAGATTCATCCAATACATTCAGCCATCAAATTGGCGTTTGGCCACCCGGTCTCTGCAAGTGCCCTTTTGGCTGCAAGATCCGTAACGTGCGCACCCTTAAGACGTCAGCTGTCGCATACGATGTGTCAATGGATGCTCGGCATTAATATTCATAAACTTCCCCAAATGAGGACATAAAAGAGAACTCATTGCCAAAGCATAGGCTTGAGGCTACTCCATAGCCAAGGAACAGCGGGACAGGGAACACCGGAACAGTCCTTGTTCCGGAACGTTCCGTTGTTCCGCTGGTGTATTATGCCAAGGCAACGATACAATACATCTCATAGCCATGGTGGGAGCTTACCCATTTCACTGATGATGTCAGCCACAAGTGGCCAGGGAAACAGAATCTTCACCGTGTAACATTGAAGATTAACAAAGGCCCAGCCAAATCAGGAAGCGCGCCTTAAGCGGAGGGTAATGCTACCAAGCGATTATGTAACGTGCACACCCGCAGATGGAGCGAGCTGGCGTCCCATCCCAGCAACTAACAAGAGCTGGATTAAGAAAAATGTGCGAATATCTACCACTGATTATTAAGCCATAGGTGCGTTGGCTGTTGCTGCTGCAAAAGCTGTGACGTAAGCCCCTGTCGAGTGATCCAGAACCTGTTCCAGGAACCCACGGCCAATCAAATGAAAAAAAAAGAAAAAAAAAAAAAAAAGAAAACATAGCGAGTTTTACAACAGGGATCTGGCTCAACAGCAACGCCCGAAAACATAAAACATCTTGATCATAAACGAACGTGGCATACGTGCCGGAAAGCTACGCTGCAGCTGGTGTAGTACATTCTGCCCACAGATATGACATCTGGCCTGCGGATATGACGTCTTGCCCATGAGTTCTTGCACCAGCAGCCAAAACAAACCATCATATGCACAGCAAATCTGCCTTTCAAAAAAATCATGTGCCAGCAATATACGTGTCCATTTGACCACACAGGCGAAATTCTTCGTGGAGTATGCAGGGGCCAGGGTTAGAATTAACATATGTCGGGGATCAACACAAGATGGCCACTTACATTAAAATAAAGTTGTTGTGACCTCTGTTGAGCGTAAGCTCGGCTGCAGAAAATGTTCAAGGCTGCGATGGTACCAGCCATATTGGTAATTCAATTGGTACAGACCTGGTGCACGAGCCCTCCATCCTTCCATGCTCAGTCCATCGATACCAAACATCCTCCACGTTTCATTAGGTTTCATCAAGCTTGGTCAGATTTGCATGAGTGGTGAATGTTCAATAGGCACCAAACCGCTCGTCAATAGCATTATTCTCAGTTTGGTATTCAGATATGTCAGCACTACATACTCTTTTTACTCTCCCTGTATTCTAATTGCTATACAGTACATCTTTTTCCACCACTTTCATTGAACCTAATACGTGCAGTAGTTTGCTTACATCGGGATTGATCATTCAAAACAAAAATAAAG
>KV908598.1:66757-84257 GCA_002005505.1 Botryococcus braunii | reverse complement strand
GCCATGCCCTTCAGGGGACCATGGCCCTTGGCTTCCGCGTAATAGCATGCTGGTTACGGTGTTGAGGTAAGGAAATTCTTCAATTGTCAGTCAAAATATGGGACAAAACCATCGATTAAGGGTCCTACATCTGATTGGTCGTTCATACTATGACTTGCAAGCTATATATATATATATATATATATATATATATATATATATAATATATATATATATATATATATATATATATATATATATATATATATATATATATATATATATATATATATATATATATATATATATATATGTATGCATAATACATTGGAGCGTTAAATCGACTGAATGATTACTTGAATGTAGCGCGTCGGCAAGCAGTCAGTGTCGGGGTTCGCCCCGACGTATGCCAAGCGATATACTGTACTGGGGATAACCTTTCAGGCTTTTGCGGCAGTATACGGTGTGGCTCTTGTGCCATAACCATCAGATATATCGGCACTTTATTGGTGCAAAACCCTGCAGAATGTTGCATTTTTGGCAGGCCATATCGGTTGAAGATATCATAAATTCTGCATCGTGCTTGGAGACCAAACGCTTCACGAGTCGTGAATCACGACCTGCAACGGGCCGACCCAAAGCGGGAGAAGCTTGGGCGTGGCAATTGGGGAAACGCCGCAGTACGAGCCTTTCACGCCGCATCACCGTCGGTCGATACGTCCGCGTGATTACAGAAGGTCCCTGACGTGTGGCTCAGTATCGTCCAGCCCCTCTCCCTGCTATCCGCCCTAAACTTAGCAACTTCACAGCTTCTTCGTGGGAACCCGTACGTGCGGAGGTGTACGGCTGCTTACGCCGACGACATCCCTTAAGGCATTTGGGCCTCGTCAATGCCGTGCACTAATCCTTAATCATCAGCGTTGATTGCCTAAGTGTTCCTGAAACTTAACTTAGATGAGTGGATGCCTGAGTGAGCCTAGTTCGGCTTCCAGTCGTCCTTTAAGCTCGTAAACGTTACCATATACCTTCGTTGCTGTTGTCTTTAAAAGAAGAAGTAGGTAGTACAAACATTGAATTACATGAAGCTCTTGGAGTAATACCGACTTTATAAGTGTTGGACTTAAAGGACAATTTCACAATTAAGGCGTGTGTTCAATTTCGTTCAACGGCAGTGCGCACGTTAGGAATCAAGCCATGTGCTTCCGACCCGTGAATTGCCAGCATAACCTGTTTATTGGCCAATTTATACGTTGTCAACCAAAATTATGTGTAACCCAGTCTCTCACGGTGTGTGCCACTTTCAGGCTTGACGACCGCATCTCAAAAATATAATTGAACTGCAATTGTCACTAAGGTTTAACCTTGCGGTCGCACGCTGATGTACGAGATTGCGCAGTGAAGCTTTGCGCATAATTGTCGTTGTAAAGACCGTTGCAAGGGCTGAAAGATAACACAAAAATGAGAAAATCCGTCGAAATATCGCGGTATATGAATAAGGCCGATTGCAAGAAAGTTAGAGACATTGGCAGGGGTACAAATGCAACAGTGGAGGAATGGCAAACGTCCGACGGTCGCCCGTTTGCAATTAAGCGCTTTAACGTGAGATGCGCCACTAGTGCTCAGTCTAGACTTGAACAAAAGAGACTCGCAGCCAGAGAGGTGAAAGTATTAAAAATGCTTCCGCATGATCATGTTCATGAGAACATTGTTCGCATCATTGAGTATATAAAAGACGGGGAAGACTATTGCTTGGTGCTCGAGCTTGTGAAAGGGACTGACCTCTTTGAACTCATACAGCAGCAAGAAACAAGCCAACTCAAGACGGATGACTGGTATGAGAAGGTTGTCAAGTTAACCGAGCAGCTCGTAACTGGGCTTACATACTTGCACGAGAAAGGCATACTGCACTTTGATATCAAAACGGAGAATCTCCTCGTAACGGAACATGGAATTTTGAAAATATGTGATTTTGGCTCATGGCGAGAAATAGGAACCCCAGTTGAGACCAGGCAGTCTACTTTTCAAAGCGCTCCAGAGCTCTGTTGCCAAAATGTAGATGACCTGCCGCCCGCCCATGTAGCTGCAAGTGACGTTTGGTCTGTGGGTTGCGTCGTCTTTGAGATGTTGACAGGAAAACGTCCCTTTGTTCCAGACCACATCAAAACCACCAAAGAAAAATTTTCCGTCCCTTTTCAAGAATTCCTTTATGGAATAAAAGATACGATTGATATGTTAAACAGATTGACAAGTGAAAATCCTATGCCCATGCGTGCGAGTTCCCAGGAGAAGCGTTTGAGTCCCGACTCAGATAAAGTATTTACTTGGGAAGAATGCCTTAGATGCAGGCCCCCGGAGTGTATAGAATTTTTGAAAGCTTGCTGGCAAATGGATGCTACTGAACGGCCATCCTGCTCTGAGTTACTTGAAAAGGATTTCCTAAAGAATAAAATTCATGGTGACCTCGAGCGGGTACCACGGGAGGCCAAACGGCCGCGAAGCGAGCCAATGTCGGTAAGGTTGCTCTACCAGAGAACCCACTAATGACTGCGCTCTACGGCAATTGGGTCGCACATAACTAATTTTTAAATTCCTGACTTAATATCTAAATGTTTATGCAGGGAAGCGTTCAAAGCTTGGCGGGACCCAGTTCAAAGTAATAGGTTCTTTCAATGAACGTCTTGATATCATGAACGTTCCAATAAAGAAACCTACGAACTCAGATTAACCAGCTCTAGGAACGTTTGCAATGAACCATTTTACACACACACACACACACACACACACACACACACACACACACACACACACACACAAATACACACACACACACACACAGACACACACAGACACACACACACACACACGCACAGACACACACACACACACACACACACACACACACACACACATACATACGCACACACACACACACACTTACAAACACACACATGTTTAAATAAGGCTGGCAGGATCCGATACATACGACGTCTCCATCACAACTATCAACCCTTATGAACTACTTAGGACTGGCCTTGTACAAGGCTAGACATAAGTTGTTGATAAGGGTTGATAGTTAGCACATATGCCTGTCGGTTAAGTGGATTTAACTTGGCTGCATGACGTCATGACATTGTCGTCATAATCTTGAGCTTAAAGAACCTTGAAGCATATGTTGAAGCTCTGAGGCTACAGTTAGCCCTCCAGCTAACTGTGAGCATATTTTAATTTACGTTTTGTAAGAATGTAAGTAAATGTAAGTAAATGTTTTGTAAGTAATGTAAGTAAATTATAATCTGCCATTAAGCTAATTAGCTGAAGTAACACATGCACATGAGCGCGCAGCCATATATATGCAGTTGTAGTGTACACTTCAATTCACACATGTGCATCACCTCTGTGGAAGAAGGGGCTGACAATAAATGTCCCTCAGATTTGTCCTGAGTGCTAAGTGCAAGCTCGCATCATACTTCGAGATAGTGATGCACATGTTCACGAACCCAATTAGAACCCATCGTCGCAATTCGTCCTCTATACAGTCCGGGGACGACGGCGCGACAACATATTATAAAAGGCTAGGTCAGAGAACCTGAACGTCAACCATTGTGGGATTTGCACCACATATATAGTCCCCCAGCGTTGTGCTGAACATATAACTGAGAGTGGCAGGACTCCTTACTTCTCTCCGCAAAAACGGTGCCACACGTGGGTATGAAGTAAGAGAATTCTTCCATTTATTCACTGATCAGGCTGTCTCATGAGGCTGTCTCTCTGGCAGGAAGACCTCCGTAGCCTTTGAATGCCGTTTCTTGCTATTGAAATCACATGCTGATGCATGTATCAGCATATGAATTCGCATTCATATGAGTGTTTCACTGTTCGCTCTCAACTCCTTAGTTACCGTGGAAGCTGCTACACCTCATCTGCCTCTAGTGGCTGGACAGATGCGATCCCTTAAATCTTTTATCAGGTGGCCATATGCATATGCGTGATCCGTCTTCTGAAATTTTCCATTAGTGCTTTCCTCACATTATTCAAGCGTCAGATCCGGTCATAAACACCCTTGTCCATAATCTACAGAATTGCGATCCGTAAATCCGATGTAAATCCGTAGGCATTGCACGGACTTCCGTAGAAAATGCCAAAACAAATCCTGTAGAGATTCAGCCAATACATTCAGCCATCAAATTGGCGTTTGGCCTCCCGGTCTCTGCAAGTGCCCTTTTGGCTAAAAGATCCGTAACGTGCACACCTTTAAGACGTCAGCTGTCGCATACGATGTGTCAATGGATGCTCGGCATTAATATTCATAATATCCATAAACTTCCCCACATGAGGACATAAAATAGATCTCATTGCCAAAGCATAGGCTTGAGGCTACTCTATAGCCAAGGAACACCGGAACGGTCCGTTGTGCCGCTGGCATATTATGCCAAGGCAACGATACAATACATCTCATGGCCAAGCTGGTGGGAGCTTCCCCATTTCACTGATGATGTCAGCCACAAGTTGCCAGAGAAACAGAACCTTCACCGTGTAACATTGAATATTAACAAAGGCCCAGCCAAATCAGGAAGCGCCGCCTGACACGGAGAGAGTGCTACCAATTGGGTGCAACACTTGCAAGCAATCACGTAACGTGCACACCCGCAGATGCAGCGAGCTGGCGGCCCTCCCAGCAACTTACAAGAGCTGGAGTCAGAACAAAGTGCGAGTGCCCACCACTGATTATTAAGCCATATGTGCGTTGGCTGTTGCTGCTGCAAAAGCTGTGACGTAAGCCCCTGTCAAGTGATCCAGAACCTGTTCCAGGAACCCACGGCAAATTAAATGAAACAAAAAATAGCGAGTTTTATAACAGGGACCTAGCTCAACAGCAACTCGCCCTAAAAAATACAGCATCTCGATCATAAACGAACGTGGCATACGTGCCGGAAAGCTACGCCTGTGTAGTACATCTTGCCCACATATATGACATCTGACCTGCGGATATGACGTCTTGCCCATGAAGTGTTGCACCAGCAGCGAAAGCAAACCATCATATGCCTAGCAAATCTGCCTTCCCTTAACCAGATATGACCCTATGACCTAGAGTGAAACGGAGCGATTTCGCAAGAGACCCTCCAAAACAAAAGACCCTCCGCAAGACCCTCCAATAGAGTCTTCCGAAAAAAGGATCCCAAGTGGGAGGCTCCTGGCAGCACACTTGAGTTTCAGGTCGTCAATTTGCAAACTCGATCGTGCAGGAGCCTCTAAGAAAGAATTCTGTCTCGAAACATACCGCAAATGCATCCACTTGGATGCCTTCGCGCCTTGGGGAGTGCAACGGCGTCCAAACTGATGGCGTTGACACTAGACTCTGAAATGACAGCGGATCACAAGCTTTGCATCAGGGAGCCAGCAAGATTGGCCATGGTCACCAAATTGGCAATCACCAGGATCTGGCCAGCAAGTAGACTCCCCATCAGCTAGATCTGGCTTCAGGATAAGATTGGTCAAGAGTTAGAATAACAACCAGCCAAATTTGGCCATAAGCTAGATCTGGCTTCACGCTAAGATTGGTCATAAGTTAGATTTGCAAACAGCCAAAATTGGCCATCAGCTAGATCTGGTTTCAAGCTAACATTGGTCATCAGCTAGATTGACAAACAGCCAAATTTAGCCATCAGCTAGATTGGCTTCACGCTAAGATTGGTCATCAGCTCGATTGGCAACTAGCCAAATTTGGCCATCAGCTAGATCTAGTCACCAGCCAGTTCTGCATTTGCACCGACCTTGAGAGCCAACACCGGAGAACCATGCCGAAACCCTCGAGATGGATGCATTCGCCTTTGATCATGCAAACATCACCAGCTGGATCAGACGTGAGGACGGAGCCCGGGGGGGTGGGGCGGAGAGAGCGAGCCCTTCCTCGAGGAAGGGCACGCACACACACACACACACACACACACACACACACACACACACACACACACACACACACACACACACACACACACACACACACACACACAAACACACACACACACACACAGAGGGGGGGAGAAAGAGGGGGAGAGAGAGAGAGAGAGAGAGAGAGAGAGAGAGAGAGAGAGAGAGAGAGAGAGAGAGAGAGAGAGAGAGAGAGAGAGAGAGAGAGAGAGAGAGAGAGAGAGAGAGAGAGAGAGAGAGAGAGAGAGAGAGAATGAGAGAAAGAGAGGGCGGGGGGGGAAGAGAGAGAGAGAGAGAGAGAGAGAGAGAGAGAGAGAGAGAGAGAGAGAGAGAGAGAGAGAGAGAGAGAGAGAGAGAGAGGAGAGAGAGAGAGAGAGAGAGAGAGAGAGAGAGAGATAGGGAGGGGGGAGATGCACATAGTGGCCGCCCGACCAGGTGAGGGAATACTGATTAGGCAGTGTGGAAGAGTTGACGCCAGCTAATGCTTGCCACGTGGGCAGGAGGCGGTCCCTCAGAGTGAGAAAAGCACGCTGTCCACCGCTGGTGGTTGTGCAGCCAGACCCGTTGAAGGGAGGGCATGGGGCCAGGCCGGTTGAGTTGTAGGGCACTTGAGTCGTGCACAGAAACTGTACCAGATTCTCGGTGAGCCCAAAGTCGCTTGCACGGAAGAAGAACCCCGCTGTTGTTGGCCCAGGCCTGTCCGCGAATGTATCCACATATCCTTGTGCAGCCGCAACGCCTGCCCTTGATCGTTTGGGGTCAGCTTCTGAAACCGCCGTATCACGACTTGCCTGTCTTGCAGACTCCTTCCTGCTGTACTTTGAAGCATGCACGTCTGCGCGCGAACTCCCACAGGCACACACGGAAGCACGCACGCAGGCGCACACACGCACGAGCACACGCACATGCACACGCACGCGCGCACGCAGGCATGCCCACCCACAGACGGACGCGCGCGCGCGCGCACACACACACACACACACACACACACACACACACACACACACACACACACACACACACACACACACACACAAAGTAGGCAGAAACACCCCACTTTGTCCAAGGGGCTCACAAACCTGTCCAACCCTTGGGTCAATCACGCGCTTCTGCTTGAGCTGTCCAGTCTTAATTATGCCCTGCGTCACCCTCATCACAGTTTGCATACAGTGCTGAAAAAGTTACCTACTGAGGCTTGAGTACAACTGGTGCACCTCCTTTTGCACAAATCTCTGCGTAGGTCAAAATCCGACCGAGAGACGCATGCGTTCCAGAGAAGCAAGAAGGTAAGCTAGAGGAGAAGCAAGAGAGAGGCATGAATGCCAGAGAACCAAGAAGAGAAGCAAGAGAAGCACATGGCTAAGCAGAATCAACAAGCAACATAGTTTTAAGAGGACTGCGAAGGGCCTTTCTTGTCCTAGAGAGCTGCTCTGTGTTTGTTCCTGTGATTGTGCGTGTGTTTGTGCATGTGCATGTGCTTGCACTGTTCTTGTGCTTGTGCTTGTGCCTGTACTTGTCCAAGCCTTCGCGCTTGTGCATGTTCTTGTCCTAGAGATCTGCTCTGTGTTTGTGCCTGTGCCTGTGCTTAAGCTTGTGCCTGTACTTGTCCAAGCGTTCGCGCTTGTGCATGTTCTTGTCCCAGACGGCTGCTATGTGTTTGTGGATGTGCATGTGCTTGCACTGTGCTTGTGCTTGTGCTTTCCCAAGCGCTCACGCTCGTGCATGTTCTTGTCCTAGAGAGCTGCTCTGTGTTTGTTCCTGTGTTTGTACTATGTTTGTGCGTGCGCCCGTGCTTGTGCCTGTGCCTGTGCTTGTGCAAGCGTGTGGGATTGTGCTTTGTACAAGTGGTTGTTGCCAGAAGTAGCAAGAGTCCCCAGGCCTCAAAACTTGGGTAGACCTACCCAAGTCTTCACAGGCGTTTGAATGCAGCCAAGCACGAATGAAGTCAATCCAGGCAATCCGGCCACCTCTCCGTATAACAGAGCAGAGCGATTCACATATTGGCGAACACCGTATTTGTCCAACGTTGCGTAATATGCTGCAACCTGACACAGTCCTGTCACACCTGCCCCAGCTGTAGATAGCACAAACAAAAGAAGTGATGCGAGCTTGCATGAACGGTGTGGGAGCATGTATGACTGTGCTTTGAACACAGGAAGGGGTGCGGCGAGCGCGCTCAACGGGAACATGAAACACTCGCAGCTTCTTTGACCTTCAATCTGTAAACAATGCTGCAGGCGCTTTTAATGGTGCAGTCAGTTATTTCATCAGACAGTTTGCGCTCTTCAGAGCAGGGCGTATTGTCCCAGCTCTGGAATTACACACTGCTCTGGAATTATCCACTGCTCTGGAATTACATCTTTTGAAGGAGCAGGTTTATCTTCTTAATGGGTGCAATGCTTTGCAGTCCCTAACCGAAGCTATCAGAACAGCGCCAACCAAGAGGAGCAAAACAGTGTGCGGGTTCGATGGGGAGGTCCAAATGACACGAAAAACGGTCTGGAAAGGCCTTGCAGGGTCGATGTAGGTAAGGTCAAAGTTTAAACAGATGGAATGAAAGGGGTGTACTTGATAGCAAAATGATGAAGACAGCTCAATCAGGTGTATTCTCTGTGATGCCTCCCACGAATGGCCCCACCTTACACCAATGGCCTGACCTCACTGCATTCAACTCCTATTTTATTTTCCATCTTTTCCCTTCTCTCTTCACGAAATTTCCTGTGGGGGTTAATCTGTGAAAACTAAGATTATTCTATTTCAACCAACCAGCTTCGGCTCACAAGAAACAGTCCTGTCATCATAGAAAATGGGGTTCACCCTCATCAATGGCCCGACCTCACACCAATGGCCTGACCTCACACCAAGAACGCTGAGTTCATCTGCATGCACGCACCCTTGGCTGTGTACCATTGACGTAGTCAATATCCGCCGACGCTGCACATGATATGTTTAACAGCGGCCCAAGGGCTTCCATGCGGTCCCGCGGGACTAAGGGGCCGCTTGGCGCTTGGCGATTGCCGTCTTCTTCGTTCCATGATGACTGATTGTACTGAGCAGCCATCTGGCTGCGTGGAGCCAGAGCGTTTTTTTGCGAGTTGTACTGTATCTGTAGGGTGTACCGCCTCTACACAAGCCAGCTGGGCCTGCAAGGGAAGGCTTCCAAAGAGGCTGAGCTCTTGGCTGTCAAATTTGAGCCCAAGTTGCGTGCGAGCTGGGACATCAAGGACTCGCTCATAAGTAGCTTCCCAACCCAATGCTGTTCCAGATGAGACCATGCCTCTGTCAGCACTCAGCAAAGGTAATGCAGAATTTGTAGAGCAGCCATAATAACTGTTCGCTAAGATTGGACTGCCGGAAGTGCCAATTGGGGAAACGCCGCAGTACGAGCCTTTCACGCCGCATCACCGTCGGTCGATACGTCCGCGTGATCACAGAAGGTCCCTGACGTGTGGCTCAGTATCGTCCAGCCCCTCTCCCTGCTATCCGCCCTAAACTTAGCAACTTCAAAGCTTCTTCGTGGGAACCCGTACGTGCGGAGGTGTACGGCTGCTCACGCCGACGACATCCCTTAAGTCATTTGGGCCTCGTCAATGCCGTGCAATAATCCTTAATCATCAGCGTTGATTGCCTAAGTGTTCCTGAAACTTAACTTAGATGAGTGGATGCCTGAGTGAGCCTAGTTCGGCTTTTAGTCGTCCTTTAAGCTCGTACACGTTACCATATACCTTCGTTGCTGTTGTCTTTAAAAGAAGAGGTAGGTAGTACAAACATTGAAATACATGAAGCTCTTGGAGTAATACCGACTTTGTAAGTGTTGGACTTAAAGGACAATTTCACAATTAAGGCGTGTGTTCAATTTCGTTCAACTGCAGTGCGCACGTTGGGAATCAAGATGTGTTTCCAACCCCTGAATTGCCAGCATAACCTGTTTATTGGCCAATTTTTACGTTGTCAACCAAAATTATGTGTAACCCAGTCTCTCACGGTGTGTGGTGCTTTCAGGCTTGACGACCGCATCTCAAAAATACAATTGAACTGCAGTTGTCACTCAGGTTCAACCTTGCGGTCGCACGCTGATGTACGAGATTGCGCAGTGAAGCTTAGCGCATAATTGTCGTTGTAAAGACCGTTGCAAGGGCTGAAAGATAACAAAAAATGAGAAAAACCGTCACAATATCGCAGTATATGAATAAGGCCAAGAAAGTTAGAGACATTGGCAGGGGTACATATGCAACAGTGGAGGAATGGCAAACGTCCGACGGTCGCCCGTTTGCAATTAAGCGCTTTAACGTGAGATGCGCCACTCGTGCTCAGTCTAGACTTGAACAAAAGAGAGACGCAGCCAGAGAGGTGAAAGTATTGGAAATGCTTCCGCATGATCATGATCATGAGAACATTGTTCGCATCATTGAGTATATAAAAGACGGGGAAGACTATTGCTTGGTGCTCGAGCTTGTGAAAGGGTCTGACCTCTTTGAACTCATACAGCAGCAAGAAACAAGCCAACTCAAGACGGATGACTGGTATGAGAAGGTTGTCAAGTTAACCGAGCAGCTCGTAACTGGGCTTACATACTTGCACGAGAAAGGCATACTGCACTTTGATATCAAGACGGAGAATCTCCTCGTAACGGAACATGGAATTTTGAAAATATGTGATTTTGGCTCATGGCGAGAAATAGGAACCCCACTTAAGACCAGTCATTCTACTTTGCAAAGCACTCCAGAGCTCTGTATAGATGACCTGCCGCCCGCCCATGTAGCTGCAAGTGACGTTTGGTCTGTGGGTTGCGTCGTCTTTGAGATGTTGACAGGACAACGTCCCTTTGTTCCAGACCACATCAAAACCACCAGAGAAAAACTTTCCTTCCCTCTTCAAGAATTCCTTGATGGAATAAAAGATATGATTAATATGTTAAACAGATTGACGAGTGAAAATCCAATGCCCATGCGTGCGAGTTCCCAGGAGAAACGTTTGAGTCCCGACTCAGATAAAGTATGTACTTGGGAAGAATGCCTTAGATGCAGGCCCCCGGAGTGTATAGAATTTTTGAAAGCTTGCTGGCAAATGGATGCTACTGAACGGCCATCCTGCTCTGAGTTACTTGAAATGGATTTCCTAAAGAATAAAAGACATGGTGACCTCGAGCGGGTACCACGGGAGGCCAAACGGCCGCGAACCGAGCCAATGTCGGTAAGGTTGCTCTACCCGAGAACCCACTAATGACTGCGCTCTACGGCAATTGGGTCGCACATAACTATTTTATATATTCCTGACTTAATATATAAATGTATGTGCAGGGAAGCGTTCAAAGCTTGGCGGGACCCAGTTCAAAATAATAGGTTCTTTCAATGAACGTCTTGATATCATGAACGTTCCAATAAAGAAACCTACAAACTCAGATTAACCAGCTCTAGGAACGTTTGAAATGAACCATTTTACACACACACACACACACACACACACACACACACACACACACACACACACACACACACACACACACACACACACACACACACACATACACACACACTTACAAACACACACATGTTTAAATAAGGCTGGCAGGATCCGATACATACGACGTCTCCAGCATAACTATCAACCCTTATGAACTACTTAGGTCTGGCCTTGTACAAGGCTAGACCTAAGTTGTTGATAAGGGTTGATAGCTAGCACATATGCCTGTCGGTTAAGCGGATTTAACTTGACCGCATGACGTCATGATACTGTCGTCATAATCTTGAGCTTAAAGAACCTTGAAGCATATGGTGAAGCTCTGAGGCTACAGTTAGCCCTCCAGCTGTGAGCATATTTTAATTTACGTTTTGTAAGAATGCCCATTGGAATGATTTCTGTAGCCGTCTGGTTGAGTTGGGATGTGTGTGTGTGTGTGTGTGTGTGTGTGTGTGTGTGTGTGTGTGTGTGTGTGTGTGTGTGTGTGTTTTGTGTTTGTGTTTGTGTTTGTGTGTGTGTGTGTGTGTGTGCGTGTGCGTGTGCGTGTGCGTGTGCGTGTGCGTGTGCGTGTGCGTGTGCGTGCGTGCGTGTGTGTGTGTGTGTGTGTGTGTGTGTGTGTGTGTGTGTGCGCGCGTGCGCGCGCGCGCATGTGTGTGTGTGCTTGTGTGCGTGTGCGTGTGCGTGTTCTTGTGTGTGTGTGTGTGTGTGTGTGTGCGTGCGTGTGTTTGTTTGTGTGTGTGTGTGTATGTGTGTGTGTGTGTGTGTGTGTGTGTGTGTGTGTGTGTGTGTGTGTGTGTGTGCGCGCGCGCTGGCACCACTACACCTGTTAACATGTTGGTGCTCAATAGATAGAGCGTTTACATCTAAGCGGTGATCCAGATAATGAAAATATTATACAAAGACGAATATATTAATACTCTCGGCAACATATTTCTTTGCATGAAGTATAATGCACCATCGTAGAGACTACGGTACTTGAGTCCTTTGGGTTGTTCATGAACTGTTCATGTTATGGATATCCCGGGTCACAATGATCTTAGAGCTAACAATTCAGTCACTAAATCCTGTAACACCCAGCAGGCAAGAGGGCGAGGGAGCTGCCTCGAGGGGGCGAAATGACATTCAAAAAAGTTAATCCTGTCGCTCTTGCATGTATTTTATCTATCCCTACACCTCCTCTCCTAGCACCGACGCGGTCCCTCTAATGGACCCATAGCCTTCAGGCCTGAGGAGCGGACAATCAGGTACCTTTCAGTACAGTCAGCCACCAATATTCACGTCACTGCATGCGCATGTAGCTGTGTGCATTTTGGTATGCAACGGCTTTCAGGATATTATGTAAAGCTGCTCAGTAATATGAGGGGATACCGTCAGATGACCCACGGGCTTCAATAAAATTGAGAAAGGCATAAGGCTGGACCCGCAGGGCACCATTGTCTCATGTAAAGGCGCTTTCAAGCTGAAAGGGCCACAGTTAGGCATCCCTTAAGGCTGCTCTTTTTTTTTTTTTTTTTTTTTTTTTTTTTTTCATAAATGTGCTTTCTAGAGCTAGATTCCACAAACTACTTTTGAAGCAATTAAGTTTAGAAATATTTGCAATGTACATTGCATTACAACTACATGTATACACTACGTATACGTGCTACGTAGCAGTCAGTGACTAGGACCGGGTTCGAATCGACTAAGTGCTCTGGTCGGACCCGTGGGGCAGGGACCCTGACCCACGGACTCGGGGGCCCTTCTGGATAAGGTATCGTGTAAAGTGCACTACGGCAAGTGTGCCAGGTGCTAGCGTAGCTCAAGGGCGTGTCCCTAGTCGGCGCAACAAGCATACACATTGTAAGGATTCCGTGCAAGCATCATGTAGCGTCTCATGTCTCATTTCCTTACTCTATTGAACCCTTCTAATTGTCCTACTCTTACAACTACCCATGGACGAGTCTCAAACTTCCCTTCCAGCATTTCACTCTACCTAAACAAAACAATAAGTAAATTATAATCTATCATTAAGCTAATTAGCTGAAGTAACACATGCACATGAGCGCGCAGCCATATATGCAGTTGTAGTGTACACTTCAATTGCACACATGTGCATCACGTCCGTGGAAGAAGGGGCTGACAATAAATGTCCCTCAGATTGGTCCTGAGTGCTAAGTGCAAGCTCGCATCATACTTCGAGATAGTGATGCACATGTTCACGAACCCAATTAGAACCCATCGTCCTCTATACAGTCCAGGGACGACTGCTCGACAACATATTATGAAAGGCTAGGTCAGAGAATCTGAACGTCAACCATTGTGGGATTTGCACCACATATATAGTCCCCCAGCGTTGTGCTGGACATATAACTGAGAGTGGCAGGACTCCTTACTTCTCTCCGCAAAAACGGTGCCACACGTGGGTATGAAGTAAAAGAAGTCTTCCAATTATTCACTGATCAGGCTGCCTCATGAGGCTGTCTCTCTGGCAGGAAGACCTCCGTAGCCTTTGAATGCCGTTTCTTGCTATTGAAATCACATGCTGATGCATGTATCAGCATATGAATTCGCATTCATATGAGTGTTTCACTGTTCGCTCTCAACTCCTTAGTTACCGTGGAAGCTGCTACACCTCATCTGCCTCTAGTGGCTGGACAGATGCGATCCCTTAAATCTTTTATCAGGTGGCCATATGCATATGCGTGATCCGTCTTCTGAAATTTTCCACTAGTGCTTTCCTCACATTATTCAAGCGTCAGATCCGGTCATAAACACCCTTGTCCATAATCTACAGAATTGCGATCCGTAAATCCGATGTAAATCAGTAGGCATTGCACGGACTTCCGTAGAAAATGCCAAAACTAATCCTGTAGAGATTCAGCCAATACATTCGGCCATCAAATTGGCGTTTGGCCACCCGGTCTCTGCAAGTGCCCTTTTGGCTGCAAGATCCGTAACGTGCACACCTTTAAGACGTCAGCTGTCGCATACGATGTGTCAATGGATGCTCGGCATTAATATTCATAATATCCATAAACTTCCCCACATGAGGACATAAAATAGATCTCATTGCCAAAGAATAGGCTTGAGGCTATTCCATAGCCAAGGAACAGCGGAACACGGAACACCGGAACAGTCCTTGTTCCGGAACGGTCTGTTGTGCCGCTGGCATATTATGCCAAGGCAACGATACAATACATCTCATAGCCATTGTGGGAGCTTCCCCATTTCACTGATGATGTCAGCCACAAGTTGCCAGAGAAACAGAACCTTCACCGTGTAACATTGAATATTAACAAAGGCCCAACCAAATCAGGAAGCGCCGCCTGACACGGAGAGTAATGCTACCAAGCAATCACGTAACGTGCACACCCGCAGATGCAGCGAGCTGGTGGCCCATCCCAGCAACTTACAAGAGCTGGAGTCAGAACAAAGTGCGAGTGCCCACCACTGATTATTAAGCCATAGGTGCGTTGGCTGTTGCTGCTGCAAAAGCTGTGACGTAAGCCCCTGTCAAGTGATCCAGAACCTGTTCCAGGAACCCACGGCAAATTAAATGAAACAGAAAATAGCGAGTTTTACAACAGGGACCTGGCTCAACAGCAGCGCGCCCTAAACAATGCAGCATCTCGATCATAAACGAACGCGGCATACGTGCCGGAAAGCTACGCCTGTGTAGTACATCTTGCCCACAGATATGACATCTGACCTGCGGATATGACGTCTTGCCCATGAGTTGTTGCACCAGCAGCCAAAACAAACCATCATATGCCTAGCAAATCTGCCTTCCAAAAAATCATGTGCCAGCAACATACGTGTCCATGTGATCCACACAGGCGATGTTCTTCGTGAAGCATGCAGAGGCCAGGTTAGTGTTAACCCATGTCGGGGATCAACACAGGATGGCCACTTACATTCAAATAAAGTTGTTGTGACCTCTGCTGAGCATGAGCGCGGCTGGAGAAAATGTTCAAAGGCTGCGATGGCACCAGCCATATTGGTGATTCAAGTGGTACAGACCTGGTGCACGAGCCCTCCCCCACTGAAATCTGACCAAGCTTGGTCAGGATAAGATGGATTGCAAACGCTGTACCGCCTGTCAACTGCAGAATGCCCAGGACGCTTGCAAGGACACACACACACACACTCACACACACACACACACACACACACACACACACACACACGCACACACACACACACACACACACACACACACAAAGCGTACACAGTACACACACACACACACACACATACACACACACACACACACACAAAGCGTACACAGTATACACACACACACACACACACACACACACACACACACACACACACACACACACACACAAAGCGCGAGCACTCACGCACGCATACGGAGCTTGGGGGCCACAGAGGCAGGGGAAAAAGGATGGGTGAGATTTGGGGAGAGTGGAGATAGTCTCCGGCATAAACAGTTGATAATAAGTAATAATAAGTAACAGGCAGGCACGCGCCTTGGGTTCGGGTATGGGAATGGATCTGCGTTGTTGATGACAACAGTCGACGAGTTGACGCTGGCCAAGTAGTGCCTGATGAAGGCTTCGTTCCCTGATGCCTGCAACCGCGACTTCCCTGGCCTCAGCTAACTCGAGTTTGGTGGGCCAACTGCGTCAACAGTCTCCCTCGACATCGTGCGACCGCTGCATGTGCAGTAGTCGCACGATGATGCCCTACCTAAACGTAATGACCCGCTTTCAGCTATCACACGAAACGGCCGCGAAAATATGCCTTACCAAAAACACAATGGCCGCTTCGTAAATGTCGCACACAACGGCCGCAAGATGATGCCCTACCGATACACAGCCTTCATGCTGCCATGCACTCCTTCGGTTACTCCCCTTCTGGGGAGTTGCCCCGAGTCAAAATCAAACAAATCCTATTTAACCATGACCTGAAGGCTAGCTGCAGTCACTAGACAGCTACCTGCAGTCTCGAAACTCACATCCTACATGTGCATTTCCAGATCCACATGCGCATTTGTAGACCCACATGTGCAATTCCAGTGTGGCTTCCTGGCATGTGAGGGATGTACGTGTAAGGAGGAAGCATCACAAATACAACACTTTCTACTGCATTGCAGACCATGTGCCAATCTGGCCGCAAGTGCACTAGAGAACATGCAATTGCCAAACTGTTTTGGTTTGGATGCCTGCACGCCAGCAAATCGAGGGGGCCCCCACAGTTTCCTGTTCCTGGAAAGCATAGACGACCAGAGACACCTAGCTAGAGGACAGAAAGTCCTCTATAGAGGACAGAAAGTCAGGAAAGTATGTTGCACCGCAATGATCAACTGTCACAGCCTTAAGTCCAAAAAATGATTGGTCAAGGTAGCATATGCTGATGGCTTTGATTAAGTAGCGGATTTTCACATGGTGGGTGAGGTGAGAGGGGGGGGTGGGATGGGTAGGTATGTGTGTGTGCGTGGGTTGGTTGCTGGGGCGGGGGGATGTGGGGTTGGTGGGTTGGGGAGAGGGTGAGAGTGGGTGTGTGTGTGGTTGCACACACGGGGGTGTGTGTTATGCGTGTGTGTAGTGGCCTGGGGTGGGTGGGGTTGGGTGGAGTGTGTGTGTGTGTGTGTGTGTGTGAGTGTGTGAGTGTGTGTGTGTGTGTGTGTGTGTGTGTGTGTGTGTGTGTGTGTGTGTGTGTGTGTGTGTGTGTGTATGTGTACCGAAAGAGGGGAGGGGGCTGGAGGTCCCTTCACGGCTGGTGGGCATTAGACGCTTCACCTCTCCCCCACCCCTGCCCCAAAACAAAACGCCACCCACACCCACACACAAAACGCTGACACATTACCCCAATTTGTATTGGATTGGGTTTTACATAAATTGCTGCATGGAACAATGTTGCGAAGCCCTTAGCGAACACCTCGTCTGATAAGGAGCGGGACAAGGCTGTACAGGCGTACCCCGGTCCCCGTGAGAAGGGCGGTGATGTTTGCCGAAGGCACCATCGACCTCATGTACAGGCTACACAGTATTGCCATCGAGGCTCCAAGGGAATGGCCTCCGCAGTATATCCTGCGATCCCCCCCCCCCCCGCCTCCCCCCTAGTGGAACGCCTTGGCCATTGATCTTGCACTAATCCCATGAAGCGGCGTTGCCTTGGCCAAGGGAAA
>KV908598.1:54257-61757 GCA_002005505.1 Botryococcus braunii | reverse complement strand
AGAACTGTTGTGGGACCACAAGCAGCACCTACCCCGGTGACCATGGCGCCAATTTCAAATCCGGTCCCCGAGGGGGCCCGTCCACTTCTGCCCCACCCCCAAATCCTCTCTTTGTCAGTCTTCTCGCCAGAGTCTTCCTTTGTGCTTGTCTGTGCGAAGAGTGGGAGACAGAAGGAAAGCCTTTGTGCGGCCCGAGTGTGCAGGGCCTTGGCTGCAAAACTCCCCTAAAGCCAAGTGTTTCCCCGATTGTTTGCATGCAACGAGAAGTTAAACTGGCAAGGTCACAGCTCTCGTCTCTAACCAAACAGCACCAAGCACCATCGAAACCCGCAGAAGTCTTAAAGAAACTGGGGTTGCAGAATGGACGACACTCCTGCAACGTTGCACAGATCAAATAAATGGATCAAATATACAGGCCGGAGCCTCCAAACCGGAAACGTGCAGTTGCGTGGTGATCGCCACAACTTGCACTTCTCGGGGAGCTCACTGACTGCCCCTCCCGCTCGTCTTTCTCGTTGTACCTTCCCTCTGTCCTCCAGCCCTTGCCCCCCTCCCCAATCTCTCCCTCTCCCCCTCCCCCCCTCTCTCTCTCTCTCTCTCTCTCTCTCTCTCTCTCTCTCTCTCTCTCTCTCTCTCTCTCTCTCTCTCTCTCTCTCTCTCTCTCTCTCTCTCTTTCTCTCTCTCTCTCTCTCTCTCTCTCTCTCTCTCTCTCTCTCTCTCTCTCTCTCTCTCTCTCTCACACACACACACACACACACACACACACACACACCACACACACACACACACACACACACACACACACACACACACACACACACACACACACACAGCCACTTGACTGATCCCGCCACATGTGTCTGTTACTGGCTTGTTCGCGGGAAGGACACGGGAAGGGAACCCTTGGCTTCAGCATACCATCATGGACACGTTGTTCACGCATTCGATATACTTACTTTTTTTTACGATGTTACTTCTGCCTTACGATGTTACTTTTTTGGCACTCCCCCCAGTAATAACGTGCTCCGTGGAAGGTTTGAAAGGTCCCCGTTTCCACAGCCCGTCGTGTTGAAGTCTTGACTTTGTCCCCGTCAAATTCGTCCCCGTCGAAGTCCTTTGTAGCGTCCAGCGACCCTCCGGACGAAATTTGGGTCACCTCAGGCGGACCACGCCGAAAATTAACGTAACATCGTAGGTTCTGGGCTTAAAGAGCGTATCATTATGGGCATTCGCCGGACACACGCGGACGAAACCTGCCTGTTGAAGGGGATTCTGACCTTAAACACGCCAGGGGTAGCGATAAACCTTTGCCCTTTATGCCCGTTAGCGGACCTTCGCGTTCAGCTACAAAGGCCAGCTCGGTTAGTTAGAACTGACTTGTTATGTAGCTCCCATTCGATCGAAAGTGACTGTGAAATAACCTCGACGACTCGTAAATCAATGGTTCTGGGGAGATATAATAATTTTTGAGTAGCTCATTTCTACCTGTTCTGCATGCAAGGAGCGGTATTGGTCATGGCCGCTGTCTTGTCATGGCCCTCGACTGTGCGCTCCTTTACACCGATCTAGAGAAGGAGGCTCTGCCGATGTGAAGGGGTCAACCACTGAAGTTGGCTTTTCCAACCATCATTTTCGTCAGGTGATAATCACCGCTGTGAACGACGGTTAGATCGACGGCCACGTGCTAACGAATAAGCTACTACGCTCGTTTTGAATACTGAAATGTACTGTTTTCTCTATCATCCAAAGGCACATTTGTTCGGGGCAGCATAGCGCCTCTGTGAAGAACATTGGCCATGCCTTTCATATCCCAGACTGCAATGGAACTTGTGGGCATCGACTGATCACACGCCTCTCAGAAGTCCAAACTTTGCAGAACGGCTGACATAAGAACTAGCCATCATAAATGAAACCAGAAATTACTTGCGATTAGAAGTCAATGGGAGTTTGCTCGTATCATCATCTACGTTGAACGGTCAGGTCATACTAAGTCAGCCTAAGCAACTCTCTGTTGAGGTCTCCAGTATCAATTGTTGTATGATTAAGAATGATGTGATATAACAATTATAAAGAATCTCAAGGACCCTGCTGAAGTTATGCCTCCAGTGTCAACATCAATGGTACATCATGTGACTGGCATTGCAAGCTCAGGAGGGACGCAATATTCAAGGAAAAATGATAAAATTGTTTTATTCAAAATCCATCATGCTCTTAGGAAGGTCATCGTTTTCCATAGACAGCTTTCATTAATTTTTCCCCTCCTTCAACATTGTGTTGCTCCACTCAAGCCAGTGTCTTGTCAGCATGGTTAGTTGGTGATTGACGGAAGAACTAAAAGTTGTTAGTTAACTTGTCAACTGCAGAGCCGAAAGCAGTCAGAGCCGCACACAACAGACAAAAAGTGGCAGTCTTGAAAGAAAAAGCATTAACATACATCTTTACTGAAAAGATTTGTTTCCGTTTCGAGTTTAGAGGTGTTGGGGATTTGAGCTGTTCAGGACGATCAACATGGACAAATAATTTTGTGCCATTAAGAGGTAATTCTTACAGTGTGACCCAGCTGGCAGGAAAAACCAATTGGCAGTTTAATGGGTTCCTGGTGAGCTTGGAATTGCCTCTCGGAAATGCGTGAAAGTGCATCATCCGCAAGGATCACATTTTTACTAATAGGGGATCACCTGCATGGTTCTGGATCCCTTCCCCTTCCTTTGAATCGGTCGTTGGGGCCCTAGGATAGCTGGCGAGGAGTACAAGGACTCGCCGCAGAACACCGATGTAGAAATCTGGTGCATTTATCCACTGCAAATTTCCACTGCAGTAATCTGTCGCAATAATGTGGGGCGAGAATGTGCTGCAATAATCTGGGGTGAACACCTGCTGCAAATGTCCGCTGCAAGAACAGGCTGCAAATGTTGGCTGCAAGAATCCGCTTCAACAATCTGACAGCAGTTCTCGCACGTATCCGCAGAAGGCACAGACCGGTCTGTGGGGAAGAAGAACTTTTTACATGCTGCTTATATGCCTACTTCTTACGTCACTACTGCACGAACAGGCGGCTGCGGGTGCGGGGCCCAGCCAACCTAAGCTGAATGCTTCTGATTCGAGAATAATTCTGATTCAATCTGCACTAAGTCGTAACTGAACCATCTGGCTGTTTCCCTTCACTTACCCCCCGTGGCCAAGCCCTAATGATCCCCCTTGCATGGTACGCCAAGAAGATGAAGGAGGAGGAGGAGGAGGAGAAGGAGGAGGAGGAGGTCATCTTTCGCAAGGCATCCCCGAACCTGTTCTAAACGGCCACCATGCGACCCCACATACGGCAGCAGTAAACCACTTAGAGATGACAGAAAACGTGTTGGATGGGGGGGGTGCAGGGTTCGCAGGAACAAAGATAAGCCTGCATATGAAGGCCAGTGCGACCAATTATGCCGTATGTAAGGTGGGCAAAAACCCCCTATTCTACCATATGGGAGGTGCAAAAGCCTGCTTTTGGGGTGTATGTGAGGTGGGCAAAATCTCGCTCTCCCCCCCACCCTTATTTGCCCTATGTCAGGTGGGCAAAACCTCCCTCCCCCCCCCCCCCACCCCTTATTGTGCCCTATATCAGATGGGAAGAACCCTGGCGTTATCCCACATGTATGTGAATAGAATTATCCCCCTGCCCCCCCCCCCCCCACCCCCTTCTCTATGCCATATGTAAGGTCGGTGGAGAGCACCCTTCATCTGTGCACAGATCCTGGTGGTGGGCCCTTGGGGTGGTTTAAGTAGAATGTGATACGAACATGTATATACCGTAGCGTGTAAATATCTACATTGTGTGTGTGTGTGTGTGTGTGTGTGTGTGTGTGTGCGCGCGCGCGCCCGCGCGCGTACACACACACACGCGCCCGCATGCACGCTCATAATTACATATTCTTGCGGATTAAGATACTGGCATATCTAGGCCTTCAAGGTAGTACTGGATGTAAGATAGTGCATTACATACGGCTTGCAGGAGGCGGCGAGAAGGGAGTGGCGGCGTCCCGCAAAGCAGGGCGCTCGGTGCTGGGTGTACATTCTGGACTTATCCAAATTGGCTGCACAGACTGGCCTACCCACCTGTCGGGAGGACGATTACGTCACAGACATGTCCCAAAGCCTTGTACTGCCCAATCCCAGATCCATGGGATGGGATGTACCGCCAAAACGGATCCCTGACCATGATGTGATGTACCCGTTCTCTTATGGGCCCCACAATGCGGCGCAGACGAGTGGCCCCTGGTGAGGGCTTGCTTTTTCTTGCTATCTTCCCCTCTTTTCTCTCATACCTTAGGGATTTCGGGTCCTTGGGATCTTCTTTGTGAGGGCTTGCCTTTTCTTACTATCTTTCCCTCTTTTTCTTTCTTCTATCATACTTTCAGGATTTCCGGTCCTTCGGATTTTCCCGGTAACGCCTCTGATATTTTTAGTATCAAAGGGTTTATCCCACCCCCGACCCTCCCCCCTCCCTCTCTCTCTCTCTCTCTCTCTCTCTCTCTCTCTCTCTCTCTCTCTCTCCTCTCTCTCTCTCTCTCTCTCTCTCTCTCTCTCTCTCTCTCTCTCTCTTTTCATGGGGCTTCACACTCTTACATTGTCTGCAGATTGGCATGTGTTCTCCTTCTTTAGTTTGACGGTACTTTTGATTGGTTGGTGGTTTTTGGTGGGGTTGTACCAGAAACAACGCCCCATTCTATGGACTTCGGGGGGCTGTTCCATAAACATCGTCCTACTTTGGTATATGTCGTTTAGGTTTACGTTCTCGTCAACGGTCTCTCTCGGCTCTGGCAGGATGTCCCTAAAGTCGTCTGCAAGCCCTGGGTAAAACCTCGGTGTGGTGGCATTTATCCTCTCTCCTTCCCCACTGTATACTCAATGTGCTTGTGCTTTCGACGGTGTGCATGATATGGGGTATTTCCCCTCCCCCCCCCCTCTCTCTCTCTCTGTCTCTCTCTCTCTCTCTCTCTCTCTCTCTCTCTCTCTCTCTCTCTCTCTCCTCTCTCTCTCTCTCTCTCCCTCTCTCTCTCCTGACTCCCTCTCTCTCCCTCTCTTCCCCCCCTCTCCCCCCCCCATTATCTGCCATACCTTAAACCTACTATCTGAGAACCCCTATCCCTGCTAACTGCTAACCCCAGCACCCACAGTCTGTGGCTCCCCAACCCCGCGATTCTCTTGGGCGAAGGCACTTTGTGAGGCGGCTGCACGAAGCGGGGGTGGTGACCACCAACATGAGCCACGCCTCAGTTGTGTTTGTCTACGACTACTGCTACTTCATCAGGTGGGTCCACGGCTTCCGGGGTCTCAGGCCAGGAGCGGAGGGTTGTTGGGGCCACCAGTCATGTGGGTCACATGGGCATGGATGCTGCAAGTCAGGCAGGGCCCCAAGGGGTACGGAAGTTCAGACCTGGAGCGGTGGTTGTGGGTGGTATGCAGTCACGTGGGTCACATGGGTATGGATGCTGCATGTCAGGCAGGGCCCAAGGGTTACGGCGTTTGGACCTGGAGCGGAGGTTGTGGTGGGTATGCAGTCATGTGGGTCACATGGCCAAGCAGGCTGCATGTCGGGGCGGCCTGAGGGGTTGCGGTTTAAAGACCTATGAAGAGTCGTGACTACCAACAGTTTTCAGGGCTTTACAATCACGTGAGTCACATGGGCAGGGGTGCTGCATGGTTGGGGGGGGGGGGGTGTTTGGCCGTGCAACTGCATTTTGGTGGGATCGTACCAAGTACCAAAATCACTTCCAGTACTTGAGAGACGAAAGTTCGGGACGGTACTCAAAGCAGTACAACCATGTGAAAGACATGGGCTAGCATACATGTGAGTATGGGAGGTGGAGCAGCATGCAGCCCGTGCTTGTTGGGGCAGCTTCGTGCCTTGGCAGTACAGCCAGTCCCTAGAGATTGGCTCTTTGTCATGCTGCAGTACAATTGAACCACATGTGCCAGCCGCAATGACTGATGGGCCTTCTATGCAGTTGGAAAGCCACAGCTGATTGCAGTGCTCCACCCAACCCGGCTGATGGGACTTGGGATGTACAGAAGCGGTACAGTCACATGGACCACATGGGCTACCCGCTCTGAGTAAAGGTGCTTGCAGAGGAGCATGCAGTCACCCCCTGGTGGTTACACTGAAAGACTTAGACCCGTAAGAAACCCCATTGCAATTGCTGGGGAAGTTCCTGGGGGCAGTACTGTCGTGTGATTTGGGCTGGCCATCATGTGGGGCGGGTGACATGGGCTGGCCGTCTCCTGAGTTACAAGGGGTGGCTGTGATGTGGGTCACATGGACTGGCACGGCCATGTGGGTCACATGACTGGGGCCATCATGTGGGTCACATGGGCTGGGGCCCTCACGTTGGTCACATGCGCTGGGCCCTAATGTGGGTCACATGAGCAGGGGCCCTCACGTGGGTCACATGAGCATGGGCCCACACGTGGGTCACATGGGCTGGGGCCATCATGTGGGTCACATGGGCTGTCATGTGGGGCAGGGCCCTGGCGGAGGAGCACGCAGCCGCGCACTGGTGGTTCGCCACAAACGAGTACCAGCCCCGACTCGAAGTACTGTCGGAACTGCTGCGGCTGTACGAGCATGTGACCCAGCTGCCAAAGTTCGTGGGGGACAAGGGTCGCCGATTTGTCTTTTGGCAGCCCCACGTTTCCGCATTTGGGGAGGACCGCTTCTGGACCATGCAGCGGGTACGGCAATCCGCCCTCCCTTCCTTTGCTGTTGCTCGCGCTCGCCTGACTTTCTTGTTTAAAGCCTGGTATCGCTGCCTTTGGACTATCCCGCCCCTCTCACACCCCCTTACTTTCATACATGGACACGCTCGTGTGCACGCTCACATGTATGCACCGCACACACCAATGCACGCATGCAGGCGCGGCGCGCACGCACATGCCCGCACGCGCGCACACACACACACAAACACACCACACACACACACACACACACACACACACACACACACACCACACACACACACACACACAAACACACACACGCGCTGTCACACACACACACACACTGTGCGTGTGTGCGAGAGAGAGAGAGAGAGAGAGAGAGAGAGAGAGAGAGAGAGAGAGAGAGAGAGAGAAGAGGAGAGAGAGAAGAGAGAGGGGGGGGGAGAGAGGAGAGAGAGAGGAGAGAGAGAGAGAGAGAGAGAGAGAAGAGAGAGAGAGAGAGAGAGAGAGAGAGAGGAGAGAGAGAGAGAGAGAGAAGAGAGAAAGGAGGGGAGGAGGCTACACACCTACAACACCCCCCTCCCCCCCTCCCTTTTTCTCTCTCCCCTACGTTATTGGATGAAGGAACCTTGTGCTCAGAACATCCACTTCAGCAAAGCCTGCATAGCAGAATCAGACAAATTGGTGGCCTCTGTGCCTTACTCCCTGCGCACCATGCCAAGGAATGTGCGGTTCTAAAGCTTGGTCCGTGGGGGTGTGGGTTCGAATCCAGACTCGAGGTTTCCAGTCGTTCACATGCAG
>KV908598.1:46350-48850 GCA_002005505.1 Botryococcus braunii | reverse complement strand
AGGATGGAGATGAAGGAGATACGGCAATTCGTCACAATCATTTGCCTCCAGAGCAGAGGAAGATCGGCATTTGAGACGGCTCAGGCCCAGTACACAAATCCTTGCCTACATAGGAAAAGTTGGACCACAAGGCGAGGTGCAAAATCTCTTTCATAGGGGTAGGTTTGAAGTATATAGATGTATGAGACTGCAGCTCTGGTGATTTGCACAATGGCCAGGACTCTGGAGGGCCCTAGCTAGCTGCCGTACTGCAGAGAAATGGCCTGCAAGGTCGTCAATAAATTGATTGAAGACTGTGTTATTCTTCTTTCAATTGATTGAAGACTGTGTTTTGGGTCTTGATTGAAGACTTTTTGCGTCTTGTTCGATGGCTCTTTGGTCTTCATTGACACGCCCTGCCACGTGTCATACGACCTATGTGACAATCCCAGCCCTCACCACAGTGCGTCATTTGATACCCAGAAGGAACTGCGAACTGATAACCGCATGCGTAAGGAGGCAGGAGAGAAAAATTCCTTCCTAATGTTCCTCAGCACTGACAAAGGTGTGTGCTGCGCAGCACGCAGACCGTGCTGCATAGTTGTATGCATTGCCAGCACATAACTGACGGCTCCATTAGCAAGAATTGTAATTTAGGTAGCTACTATGTTGGCTTGTATGTTTCTTCAAGGGTGGGCCATGGACGAAAGTCTGGGCCCCAGAGAAGAAAGGAAACTCAAATTAGCATGGATGATATTTTCTTTCTGAGAAGCGCTTTCTACAGATCGTGCTTTCAACTGTATGTGGCACTGCGCAGGCGTACTAGTGTACTGCATGTACTGTACGAGTTTTTCTTTCTGAGAGTAGCTATATATCATGCTAGCATGCAAGCGCTGTTTTTGTGATGTGACACTTGTGTGCATGGGGTTTAAGGCTGTGTTTTACGCACGTCGGAAAACGTGCAGTAGAGAGAGGAGTCTCTCTGTACTACTGCTTCAAAGCAGTCTTACCAGTTGGCCATGCTCACATCCCGCCTACATGCCTATATATCCACATGATGGCACACGAGGCCCCAGGGTCCCCAGGTCCCCCGAAACCCGGCCTGAACATCAGCAGTTTTACCTGTCTCGCCATTTTAAAATATGGTGCAATACACGGAAGATCTTTGCTGTGTATCGCACGCTTCGTTCCTGTTTAGGCTGTTGCACAAGTCCAGGGGAGCCCCCCCACAATAGGGGCAGTCCCGATTGAGTTGTTACGAGTTTGTTTACAAAGAGTAGTGCTTGCGTACTTGAACAGAGCAAACCAGCTGCTCCGCACAACAGCGGTTCTGAAGATCAGAACAGAACACACATTCTCGAGCTAGAGCTCTATGACAATAATTATTAGCTGAGCAGTGCTATATCTGGCAGAAGAGTCACCCAATTTGCAAAGTGGGTCCGACAGATCCGGCAGGTATTATAGAGTCCTGTAGATAAAAAGATTATTTCTAATCTCTTCACCTTTCTGGTATGGTATCCACTTTACCACTTTGCAACTAAATTTATTTGCATCTCTTAACCTGGACCTGTTAACATGGAACCTGTTAAGAAGTTCCATGTTGGTGGCGGTCTTGGGCAAATCCCTCAACGCGGTGCCCAGTTCATAGACACCAAACAGTTGCACTTGCAAGTGAAACACCTTGCAATTGCATTCAACATCGGTACCTGGTACCTTGCATTCAACATCGGTACGTGGTACCTTGCATTCAACATCGGTACCCTGGTACCTCGTATTCAACATTGATACCCTGCTACCTTGTATTCAACATCTGTACCCTGGTACCTTGTATTCAACAGTTGGTACCCTGGTACCTTGCATTCAACATCTGATGAAGCTTTCTAATACATAAGCTTAGGTGCAACTCTGCAAGGGGGTTGTACTGCCTGCAGCTCCGCATTGGTAACTCAGTAGGCTATGAGACGTCCTCAGTAAATACAGAGGCGTAGTACATACGATCCTAGCTAGCATGGTACAGATAATAATGCATCCACCATCCTCACATGAGGTGCACCTTACTACAGGTTGCATCTGATAAATAGTAACATAAAATAAAATAATAAAAAAGTGTTAAGAAGGCATCTGCAAGCTGATATTTCCTCATACACCATTTGGCATTTGCATTCATAGGTAAGGTAAAAGATTTGCAGCAGCAGGAAGCTCAAACTTCCTCCTGCAGTATAGTAAAAGCATCAGCGGCACCATCACCAGCATCGGTCACCATGACGACGATAGAATGTTGTATTTGGATCCAAGACGAAGCTTCTATAGCTCTGCCATGATCATCGGTAGCTCTCGGAGGGAATCTCTCGGTAAAGGACAGGGTCTTGCGATTATTCTACATACATTCTATCGAATATGAGAAAGACAGTGTGCTGGTGCGGCTGCACTTTTCCGGGCAAGTGGGCAGGATGCACTCTTGACCCGCCTTTTCAAAGCAATGAAAAACAGATTGGATCCTCCAGATTAAAAGAATCACAGG
>KV908598.1:38850-41350 GCA_002005505.1 Botryococcus braunii | reverse complement strand
ATTGGCGGTGGTCGGGAAGCCATGTTGCAGACCCCCTGTATTTTGACCCCGCACTTGCAAACACGCGCACGTGCTAAAATTCCCCAATGGATTCCCAAGACAGGTATAGTAACTGTGACCGCTTCGAGAGAAAGAAAGAAAGATGAGATTGAATGACCATGAATGTACATGAAGGAAGCAAAGCAGCAAGAGATTGAATAAATGCAGGTATGGTGAATGGGAGAAAGGGGTCATATGAGTGATCTGTGAGAGGGATCAGAGAGGAAATAGTACTGAAAGTGTACTGTACTGTACTGTAAACAGTACTGTAAGTGGAAGTAGTACTATGAGAGAGCGTGAGACTTACTGATGGCTCGGTTCCATTCAGATAGTCCACCAAATGCGAAGCTGCCAAGGCCACCTTCAAGATGGTGGCTGGGTATTGGAGCACGGGGAGCGTCACTAAAGGCGCAGTAAGCCCAAGGACATCCAGAGGTAGAGGGAGTAAATTGGCATTTATGGTGACATTGCCCAGCACGCTGAAGTTCTGAGGCAAAATGGGAGCTGCTGCAACGAGGGGGAGGATTGGGCTGGGGGGAACTGGGAAGATGGGCTGGGAAATCTGGGCTGTGTTGGGGAGAAATTGGCTGATGTTTGGTAGAAACGAAAGATTGGTCAGGCCAAACAGGTTGCTGTTCGGGGAGAATTGGTTATTGTTGATGGTAATCTCAATGTTGTTGAGGTTTTGCAGACCCTGTTGAAACAGGGATTGAGGTGTGGGCAATTGCCCTAGGACTTGGGAATCTGCCCCATTCAAGGCCTGAAAGCTCTGCTGTAAGCCCATGGGCGACTGTTGTCGAAGTTGCAGCAAGGTGGTCATTCTGAGCAGGCCAGCCTGGGCTTGAGGATCCAGATTAGCCGTCTTTATTTCATTCAAAGGAAGCTCGCCCAGGGAAGTTGGTCCCATATTTGTGCTGGATGAAAGCAAGGGGTCCGTGTCACTGGCTGCTGCCATGGGGGACTGAGCAACAAGGGCTTGCTCACTTGCCTCCAATATGACAACACCTTGGTCAGGTGCAGCGACTGGGCTTGCAAGCACATTTGCCTTGGGCAGGAGGCCATCAGTATTCTCATTATAACTTACTTGGTGCTCATTTCCGCCTGGCACTTCAATTCCCACGGGATGGCTTGGAGATTTAGCTGAACTATTCCTATCTGGACTGTCTGCAGTGGGTGGCACCGCCACATCAGGAGTGGTTTGACCAGGTTGCGGAGAGCAGTTGCCCATACAGGCCCAGCGAGTAGCCCGTGTCTTGGACACTGCGCCATTTTTGCCTGTTCCTGGGTCGTTGTCGTTGACTGTCCCACCGTCCCCCTGGAGCTTCAAGCCCACGCCTTCAATGGAAGGTGCATCTTGGGCGTTGGAATTCCCGGAATCCCCCTGGATAGTACGTCGAGACAAGACTCCTTGCAGAAGGAGTAGGAGAAGCAGGGCCTTACGCATTGTTTCATCCTGCACTCAAGAATGCTGTTCAAAAATGCTTAGCAAGGCCTTACAACAAGTCCCGTCCCTGTTATAACGCATTGTAAAGTTCAAGAACTCGCACCCGTTACGATCATTCAAGGTCCGAGGTTTTCAGTTGTGGCTTTCCGTGGGAGGGAGCAGCCCCGCTGCGGTCCAGCCAAGAAGTCCTCAAGTAAACGTGCCAACGTGGACACAACAATTGATCATGTAACTCGTACACAAACTTCCTTGTATGCCGCGGGCCCGCGCATGTAAATTACCCCTTAACGTGGAGCACCGAAAGTAGACTGTGACCACGGATGTTTTCAAATTTGCATGTTCCACCTCAACAAAACTGTGCTCTGCTGTTGTTCCGTTATAATATGATTATTTATAAGGAAGGGTTGGTTCGGCACCCCTGGTTGCACCAGACTCGTGCACGCGACCTAGGAGGCCTAATCGGACACTGCTACTTTCACAGACTGTAGCGGCTACAGGTGTAGCGCTGTACCTGCTGGAGCTGTTGCAAAATTTTTGAATGGGATTACTCGGATCCGACTCGTGATCCATCGAGGTCCTCGATTAGATTTGTGCTAGGTAAATAATACTGCAAGGTAGATCTGCCACATCACAAAGCTTGTATAAACTAGTTGAAGCACCCGTCCCTGACTGGGTAGCGGAGCTACCCACTACAACAATATGGGTTCTACATTAATAGCCTCGTAGTGGAGGCAGGTCTTGAAGTTGGTCTGCGTAAGTAGGTCTTCAAGTCAAAACATTGAGGTGAGTCATGCAAGAAGTCAAAGAATCAAGTGCCTGAGTTATTACAAATGTGTACAGCTTGTAGATACACCGGGGTTTATTTACGGTGGGCTACCCATGCAGGGGGTCCATTGTTCCCATTGTGGGAATTCTGCTTGTTGGGGGATCCTTGTTGTTTAGGGCTCACTCTTCATTTGCGGATGTGTCGCACCCCGCTCATGAGCTTCACTGATCGGTGGGCCCGGGATTCACTTT
>KV908598.1:0-30000 GCA_002005505.1 Botryococcus braunii | reverse complement strand
CACACACACACACACACACACACACACACACACACACACACACACACACACACCCCTGCAGACACACCCACATATAGACAGACACACACCCTGCACGCATGCCCACACATAGACAAACACACGCCCACCCGGCAAAACACCAACACTCCATGCACACACACACACACACACACACACACACACACACACACACACACACACACACACACACACACACACACACTCACACACCACCGAACCCCACACCCACACAGAAGGTTGCTTTCAGTGAAGCATGGAGGAAAATGTAGAGGGAAAAACAGAAAGGTGATAATGGAAAGAAAGAAATGTTTACGCTTCAGCGATAACAATCGAAACTGAGGCACTACGTGCACACCACGTCTGTGTGCCCCTGCTCCAAAAGCATTGTTAGTCCCAAAGAAGTTGAGATACAATGGCTTGAAAGTGTAAAGCAAAAGGAAAGTGGAGGGAACAGGAAGTGGAAGAAAGCACTGGACCCTTCACGGTACAAAGTAGCTAATGCGCATATTTCCAGCCGCAAACGCACAGGACTGATAGGGTAAGGAAAATGAGTGCGATTCTCATGTGCAACGTACGTGGTTAGAAGCTCGTTGCGATTGCATTCCGATTCCGCAACTCGAGTGGCGCTGTTCCGAGAGATGTGGTTGTGCAAAAGAGAAACAGAAGCGATAACCTGCATTTAAAACAGGGTTAGCAGTGCCCAGAACTCCAAAGAATAATGTTGCACGTAGCGACGGGCCGCAGTTAACAACGGGGGAACCTCGGAAGAGGTCTCGAACCTAGGCGCCGAACCACAAAATAGACAACAACAACAAAAACAGCAACAGAAAAAAGATACCTCAGTCCTGAGTTCGAAGAGTTGACGGACAGGGCGCACCTGGGGTCGAAAACCGAACTCGACATGTCTGTATAAGAGCAAACCAACAAACACGTATAAGACGTTACCAGCGAATCTCGAGTAATGAAAACAGATAAATTATGAGCGTCTTCAAAGTTTCTTGTTGCAATTGCGAGCAGTCGCGACAGCCAGTTTTTCGAGCAAACAGCACAGCTGTGAAGGCGGAGGAGCCAATAGGAGAGCAGGATGGTGGTCCATGTGGCCCACGGGGCCGAAAAGAGGCAGAAATCGGCGCGTCATCGGCGAAGTCGAGCAAAGAGAAGAAAGCGCGTCCCATCACCCCTTCTAATATAGAATATATATCTCCTTTCCCCTTTGTTTACAAGAATTTCCCATCTCTCTTAAAGAGATCTTGCCAGGTCCTACGACGAGTTTCATCAGAAAGGCCCCTATCACAATGCCGGTCCGTTATCGTCGACGTTAATTACTGATGTACCGGATTTTGGAGGCGAAACGCTCCGTTAGGCCCCCTTCGCTATTACAATGCTTAATTCTTCGTTCAGTTGACGATAAGGACTCGCGGTCCACAAATGCAATGTTGCTTGTATCGAATCACAAGGAAATGCCAAGATTTATTTCTAATATGCTTTCTGTTACTTTTATATTGAAAATGCAAAATTCCACAATGGTTTTAAGTTTCGCGTGCCAGGTTGAATTCGGAATAATAAAAAAATTCGCGATACACAAAACATTTGTACTCTACAGTATATTATTATTTAATATAAGTGTGCTTTGCATATGGGCGAGGCACTTTCCGGGTTGGGTTTTGGGTTCGAAGACCATCCGGATGGATGATCCTCCGTCTCCGTTTGGCCTGACACCCCCCCCCCCCCCCCCCCCCCCCCGGTCAGCGTTTAGCCTCCGTCTCCGTATGCTCGATGCGAAATCGACCCTCGCGGTCGATCGACGAGGGTCCGTCCCGGCTATTGTGATAGGGCCCAAAGTCTTCTGAATATCCTTCTATTCACTGTTATAATGGTGAAAATAAGTGAATAATAAGTGAAATTACTTATGTAATAATTTTTGAGGTTATAATCTCACAAAGGTTCCCGGTATATAGAACCACACAGACAGTCTCCTAGTCATAGTTACATAACCTATCCAGAAAGGTTCCCAGACATACTCCTCGTCAAAACCTCTTCTACAAGGCCTTCTATAAGGCAGAGTGGAAAGAATCACATGTGGAACAGAACCTCTGGATATGTAGGGTGAACAAACCTATCCGATATGTTTGCTTTGATCTATACTGATTGAACTTTAATGCAGAATTGGGCAATGGGCGTGTCCTTTCACAGATATACGTTGAGTCCGGGCTAGTTTGCTTGCACAGCAGCAATAACCACGGTGACCCCAAGCAATGGTAACCAACCAACTTGTGTTAGGTTATGGGCAGGTGTATTCCCTGTATGGCACCGACACGGAGGGTGCTTAGTTGGGGTCACTCTCTAATGTATGTGTGTAGGAAAGCAGTGACCCTTGTGCAATAAGGACTGATTGGCAACTGTGAAACAAGCACCCGGAGTTACTTTGGAGTCCCAACCAAGTGCCTTGCCTATCCGTGCCTGCACCACTAACCTTCACTTGCCAAATTTTACGTTTAAACGTGTTTGTAACCAGCGTTAGCTCCTAGTATGTTCAAATGTACGTTCTGCCTGGCAGAACTCGTCATTCTGCCCTCAATGAAAGTACTCTCACCGTAGACTCTCACATGGCCACAATTACTCTTCTGAGGGAAAGGCACAAATATATTTTACCACTCAACACTTCCCCTTGCCTTTTCCTCACAAAAACTTGGCCAAACCGAGGGAATCACGATGTCCCTGAAACACTTGCCTAACCAGTGGCTTGGTAAAGATATCCGCCACATTCTTAGCAGATTGGATGTACCGAATATCTACCTGCCCCTCTGCAATAGATTCTCGTGCAAAGTGAAAGCTTACTGCAATACGCTTTGTGTGCTTTAAAAACAGAGGATTTTTGAGGTGGTAGATGCACCCTTGGTTGTGACAATGGATCTTGACTATCCATGGCAACACTCCAATTTCTTCCAAAAATCCTCTCAGCCACTTAGCTTCCTTCACAACTGTATTTGCAGCCATGAATTTAGCTTACACAGTAGATGTGGCAACAGCAGACTGCTTTTTGCTTCCCCACAGTACTGCTCCTCCTAAGACAGTGAGGACAAAGCCAGTTGTGGAGAAGCGGTGGTCCTGATCACAACCATAGTCTGCATCTACATACCCCTCCAATTCTGTTCCCTTTCCACCAAGGAGCAGAACCAGCTGGAGCTCTCTCGTTCCCTTCAGATATTTCAACACAAGGATGGCTTCATTCCAATGTGCTGTGTTGGGTGACATACAGTACCGAGAGAGCACTCCCACTGCCTGCGCACCATGACTCGAACTTGAGTCAGCGGTCACTTCCACTGTCTATGTAGCCAAGATCTGCAGTTTTCGCACGCACACAAGCATTCAGAGATTAACCTGTATCAGTAGATCGTACATTCTGCAACTATGTTGGTGGTTGTATCTGCTATTAAAAAACAAGCACCCTCGACCCATGAGTTTCTCGCGTTACATAACACTCGAGTATGTACGTATACGGCTAACTTATTTATACTGCTAACTACACAGCCGAAAGAACGGCTGATGTACATGTGCAGCAAGCTCCAACCAAAGCTTGTTCTTATTGAGATATTTTGCAAATATCGCACGTCGATGGCTAACCCCCAAGAGTATGTTCAAGTCTTGTACAACCCACAGTTTCACCCTTTGTGAGTAAAATATAACAGTAGAGTTGATGCAGTAGTACACCAGTGTTGATGCATTATATAACACTAGTGTTGATGCAGTAGTACTATTCATGACAATATTGATGTTCTCTCAGTGTTCTTGCAACAGATCATCCAGACGGTCATTGTATTGCAGTTTTCGGACTGCAATATATCGACCACCACCTTAGGACACAGCAGGTCGACCTTCTGCATCTGTGACTGCTGCAAGAGTTGCCACTTTGCAACGAAGCCGCACCCTCTGATGGGTCAGGGCCACCTGATCCAATGCTCCATCAACTTGTGCCCCTGTCATACAGCCTCTTACCGTACTTGTAAGTACAGAGACTCATCCCTGATCAGGCATGGCGTCCAACATCTAGTGGAGGCCCACCTGACGGTGATCAAATATATATCTATGGCCTGGTATGGCTTGAAGGTATATCTAGCGCACTGGCTTGTTTTCCACGCACGATAGCTGCGATTGCAGGCAACTGGCAGAGAAGGAAGCATCTTTCCTTGCATAAAAGCCGGGGAACGTTCCTGGAAGTTAACTGGCGGCATTGTGGCCAAGCTTATGACTCATTTAGTGCCAGGATCCACTCAGAGGTAAATCCATGGAGGCCATCAAAATGTAAACCTGAGATAGAGCCTGAATCATCGCTTTGATCTGGAAAACATCAATGAACCTCCATTCCTGAGAGGTGATAAACTACACTTATACATGTGATATGCATGTATATGCACCTTACGTATATGCATATGTGACATGCATGTCCACACAACATAAAATTCCTCCCTTCAATTGGTATCAACTTTTTGGAAGCCAGCAGAGATTGATGGACTATCCCCATCCCCAGGCCAATTGCAAGTGTCGACTTTTGAGTACTACTGCAGATGGGTCCACCATAGGTTGTGGAACTGTGGAAAGTTGCAGGGGGACATCTGGACCATCTTCATAAAATTGATTGGGACCAGCGGCCATGCCCTATTCTTCATGAATAGATTCATGGTCATGGGCCAGCTAAGGATTAAATTAGCAGCCAAAATCAATATGGGCACCTTAGAATGGGAGGAGCAATTGAGTGGCTGTCGCAAAACTACGGAACAAACATGCATCTGCTGACAGTCACCGAGCTCAACTCTCGTTGTTGACAGCACATTCCCTCGTAATCTCAAGTGCGAGGCAGGGGTAGAACACCTTCTGCTTAAACGCAGCCACATTTCATTGCTCTCCTCAAAGTCCGGAGCCCATCAGCCCCTGTGATTTAGGTCTGTAGTGTTGTCTGCAAGACCCGGTTATTAGATTTCGTCCTTACTTCGCATCCTTCAGGGGCGGGGTCTGCAATGTGGGGTTCATGGCCAGCATTGTAACCACAATTATGACTGCAGAACTGTTGCTGCTGAACATCTCAGCACTTAAGACCATCAAACGGAAAACTGCGACTAGGTTCACTTGGATGAAAGATTGTCTAGAGTTCACCATTCAATGCACAGCTCGTACTAAAATCAACGAGGTGTTCCTGGGCAACATAGGCTGCACACCTGCAGGAAACACTGTTCTCTCCACTTCCTGAGCGGAAGTCAGGACACAGGTGAAAAGTGATCATTCAGGAACCTATGAGAAACACTGACGAGAACACATGGTTCTCATTGTGCTGGCATGAGATCAGCCTTGAGCAGGCTACAGTTGGGGGGGGGGGGGGGGGGGCGGGGGGGTGGGCAAAGAAACACCTTCTGTCTTCGAAGAATTTTATTTACCCCTCGCGCCACTCGCTGCCCTTTCCACCAAAGCAATGCAGGGGGCCTTGCAAGAGGGGGCCCGCAAACTGTGCCAGCAGCTTTCATGTCTCTCCAGCCCAGTGGCTGGTCCTGTATGTCATCTTCTTGCTTCTTCCCACTATTCTTGGATACTTTGAATGCCTGAAGCAACCCTTGGCTGTGGCTACCCCCGAGACAGCTACTCGGGGGTAGCCACAGCCAGGGGTTGCTTCAGGTTTGTCTGGTCTGCTACATCGGATGCTTAACCGTCAAACAGTGGTTCCCCACATACAGCTTAACATTCCTTCAAACTGATGAAGAGGGTGCATTTGAGCAGATGCATGTCCTGGGAAGCCAGCGATCGCATGAAGAGGGTGCATTTGAGCAGCAATGCATGTCCTGGGTAGCCAGCGATAGCCAGTGCTCAAGCCGGTGCATTCTCCAGAGCAGCATCTATGGCAGCCAGGTAGGACACCGTGAAGTGATCAAAGACCTACATGGAGATACCAGACATGTATCAGGGTAGGTCGACTTTTTTTGCAAACAGCAGCCTACCCCAATGCATCTATCTTGCAAGAACACATGACCAGATGATCCAAAAGCATAATCCCGCAGCCCCAAGTATGCTCACGTGTGCAAACGGAAATCGTTCACCGACCTCATGCAAACAAATTCACGTACAAGCATGGTGCACCGTACAAGCATGGTGCACGGATCCCCTCCAGATGCTGAACTTAGCCACTGTAGCAGCATTATCTTGTCACTGCCAACCAAACTTAAGGTCTCTGATTTTGCTCCAAACCTACTGTGGATGGGGTTAAGGCAACATTCAGGATGCCATTCCTGACCCCCGCAAAGTCCCCCCACTTTGCTCCTCTCGTCCCCCATCCCTCTTCTTGCTCTGCGACCCCCCCCCCCCCCGGGGCGGGCACTGGTCCCTGGCCCCTCCCCCTGCCCCTCATTTCCCCTTCCTTTTCTGGATCCCTTTTTGTCATTCATTTCACTTCACTTACAATGGCTCGTTAACGAACAACGAAGAAGGAGAAGGCATAGCAGTCTAAGCTGGACCCAAAACAGCATCAGGATAACTATATTAGTATCTCTCCCAAACCACCCCCCAAAAAACACACACACACACACACACACACACACACACACACACACACACACACACACACACACACACACACGCACGCACGCACACACACAAAGACACAGACACAGACACACACGCGCGTGCGCGCGCACATGTATGTGCGCACGAGCAACACACCCACACGCAAGGAAATGCCCAAGTTGGACAAGGTCTGGGAGTAAAAGCACGAAGCGCTAAAGGAATCAAGTAGCGGGCCAAGGTGAAGCCCCTACATTGAAGTATAGGTATTCCGGCGAGCGCTGGTATGCAAATGCCCTGGTTGTGGTCACATCCAAGAACCTGATTGGAACAAGCCAGATTGGGGAGGGTAGGAACGATAATCTGCACCCGGTTGACACGCACACGTAAATACACTGGCCGATGCACAGGGCACAGCCATTATTGGAAAGGGCAAGTACAGCACTCTCCGCCAGAAGAGAGGGAGGTAGCTCGATGCAGATCCAAAAATGGCAAGGGGGTAGTCCCGCTAGAGAGAAAGGGAGGGAGGGAGGTACATGAAATTGGCATGAACACCACAGCCCAGGGTCCTTTTTTTTGGGGGGGGGGGGGGGGGGTTGTGTATTTGTTTTTTTTTTTTGGTGTTATATTTTTTTTCGTTTTTTGGTCGTTTTTTTTTTTTGTTTTTTTTGTTTGTTTTTGTTTTTGTGTTTTTTTTTTTTTTTTTTTTTTTTTTTTTTTGTTGGGGGGGGGGGGGGGGGGAGGGGTTGGTTTTTTGCTCAATTCCGCTAACATGGTCTGGCTCAGCTTTTTCGGGTCTCATCAAGCAACGGTGGTCGGACAGATGCAACCTCCTTGTCTTCACAGCAACATGTGAGCTACAGAGAGAACATGAGTACCTCCCTTTGGTCCTTCCAAGCTGCAGTGCTTTGTGCATTGGCATACATGGTATAGGACTACAGGCAGGTACTAAAGGCCATAAATTCTTAGCCAAAGACGGAACATCACACAAAAGACAGCCCAAGTAATTTAAAACCAACAGGAGCAGCGTGTCCAATGATGTGGGAGGCTGATTTGCAAGTGGCAGCCCCAAGCATCAAAGTGGGGCATGGCTGGACAGATTTCCAGCCATGCCCCACTTTGATGCCAGCAGCTATTGAGGCAGCCAGGTGCATTGCAATAAGCCCAAATCGTCTTCTTGAAGAGGAAGAAGCAGAAGCATACGGAGAAGGAGGAGGAGGAGGAGGAGGAGGAGGAGGAGGAGGAGGAGGAGGAGGAGGAGGAGGAGGAGGAGGAGGAGGAGGAGAAGAAGAAGAAGAAGAAGAAGAAGAAGAAGAAGAAGAAGAAGAAGAAGAAGAAGAAGAAGAAGAAGAAGAAGAAGAAGAAGAAGAGGAGGAGGAGGAGAAGGAGAAGAAGAAGGGGGAGGAAGAAGCAGAAGAAAACTAAGTGGATGGGGAAGAAGAAGAACAACAACTCAGGGGCAATGGAATGTTCAAAGCCGGAGCTTCAGTTCAAGGAGGTCATTACCCGGCCGATGCAGGATCTGGTAACGTGGGAAATGGGTCGCAAGAATTGGTTATGACCCATGACTCGTTGACACTGCTTGCGTAGAAGTTTTCGAACGCTGCATTGGCAAAGGGCTGCACACAACATGCCCCTGGGTCAGTCTTGCGAGGGTCGGTCCTGCCAGTAGAGACAATTCACCTTCAAAGAAATTGGGGGAAGGGGGGGGGGGGCGGCGGCGGGAGAGGACAGTACGAGGCCACCAAGGGTTTTAGTTCCCAATGAAAGACATAAATGATAAGTACAGTTTCAGATCGTTCACAGAACCCCTGCACAAGGAGTCCCCTCAAAAGCGCAATAATGCCTGGAGACTCGACTCAATCAGACACACAATAGCTGCGATAGGCAGCTGTTAACCTCAGCATTGCAACAGCAGTACACTGCAGGAAACACGGGCTTACACGCAAGTGCGCAGGTGCGCGCACGCGCACACGTCCACACACACACACACACACACACACACACACACACACACACACACACACACACCGCGCGCGCGCACATTATCACACACGGGGTGGGACCCAGAGTGGGGGACAGGGGGGGAGACAGTGTGGGTGGGTTGGAGGGAGACCATCAGACCGGACACAGAGAAGGTTGGAGTTTGGGGGGGGGGGGAGCAGGGTTGGGCAAGCTGGGAGACTAACCGAGGAGCCACTCAGAACTGCTGTCTGATCTGCTTTAGGAGCAAGCGCACGCATGAAAACAGCACACAAAGCTGACAGTTGTGCGCCCCTGGAGTGACCAGCGCATATAATCCTGCACAGGTAAGTTACATTCAATCTGGGCACAGTAGCTTTCAAACTTGCAAGGGTCAATGGCAGCTGCAGCCCTACAAATGTAAACCTGTCACGACCTGCAATGCCTTCCAGAGTTCTCAAGACAGTACATTAGCGCTCCAGGGAGCCACATTGCAGGTACAGTTCCATTCAGGACACCCTTATAGCATGTATACAAGTACACATATGCTGCTGTACAGCCTAGCAGCCTGTACATTCCCCCAAAGCAGCCTCACAGTATCCACATTTCCACTCAGGACACCCTCATTGCAGGAACATATCCACCAAAGACAGGTTCACCGCAACTGCCTGTCTGCCCTCCTGCCTGCTGAACCACTTCTGGCGTTGTATGTACAAGGCTTTTCATTCCTTTCCTGTCGTACGGCAGGGCGGGATGACCCGTGAGGACATACAATAAACAGATGTGTGTCTCTGGATCAAGTACCACAGCCAAATAACTCTCCTCAACATACGATGCCAAGCATCTGCAAGCTCTTTCTCCAGGAGGAGATTCCATGAGCCTGTAGGTCCTATCTTGCCACACAGTGTGAATGCCAACTTGAACAAATCCCCTTTTGGTCTCAAGTTGACTGATTTTTCAACACACTGGGGAGCTCCCAAAGAAATTGATACGGTATGATGTGAGAAACAGTATGATGTGAGAAACATGAATGATATGAGAAACAAGTATGCGCACCTGCTTGGGAGCGTGGTGTTCGAGACTCCAGCCAGGGTCTGCCAGGCGGGCAAAAGTTGGTCACGGAGCGCATCAAAGGATAGCTGCATACCCAGAGAGACCTGGCAGGTCGCGTTGTTGTAAGATGGGCATGGAACTGCTGCGGTGGTGTTAAGATCGACTGGCTCATCGCACAGCTCGGCCACGATGTTCTCTGTAAGTCCGAAGTCTGTTGAGCGGAAGAGGAAAGCTGCAGTGCCAGGCTCCCCGTTGAAGGTGGCAACGTATGCCTGACACAAGCAGCAGCTTCCCATAAGGCGGACTACCCTGTTGCCTTATTCTCTGTGTAAACATCAACCGCTCTCACGCTCTCTCTTCCCCCCCGCCCCCCCCTTTCTCTCTCTGTCTCTCTCTCTCTCTCTCTCTCTCTCTCTCTCTCTCTCTCTCTCTCTCTCTCTCTCTCTCTCTCTCTCTCTCTCTCTCTCTCTCTCTCTCTCTCTCTCTCTCACACACACACACACACACACACACACACACACAGAGAGAGAGAGAGAGGGGGGAGGGGGGAGAGATGGAGAGGGGAAGGGAGAGAGGAGAGAGGAGGAGAGAGAGAGAGAGAGAGGAGAGAGAGAGAGAGAGAGAGAGAGAGAGAGAGAGAGAGAGAGAGAGAGAGAGAGAGAGAGAGAGAGAGAGAGAAGAGAGAGAGCCACACATACCGAGCAGGTAACAGTGAACGAGCATGCCAATAGGGTACAGAGCACAGTCGTCAACTGGCAAATTACGTCTGGCCCTTCAGCTTAAAGGGGATCTGTCGTAGCAGTCCTAACAGATGACCTGCTGCCACACAGCGCAATCGTGCTAATGTCCCAGAAAGGACCATGTCAAGTATTCGGGACGCCACAACACCTGATTTATGATTGGGATGTCGCTGGGCTTGCAGCCGTTGATGAAAGCGTCGAAACCAGGCAGTCCTGGGTTGTCCACAGTAACTAGAGTCGTTGCATTTACGATGTCCGACACCCCCGTAAATTTTAGTCTCCTCAGGAAGCCATCTACCTGCAAAACAAAAACTTAAGAAGGTGAGATTGTTTGCTTATTTTACTGGTGTACCAAAGGCACTCAGCCGTCTGCCATTAAGGGGATCACAGACTGCATCTCAAAAGTCCCAACTAAGTAGCATTGCACACCGATAGTCCATGGATGTTTTACTCAGCCATTCTCCTCCATGAGACCAAGGCCAATGTGTATACGAGAACTACGCAAAGATATAAGTTTCTGTTGTATGGTTTTTAAAGGGATACATAACATGCATGGTTGCAATGCCAGGACAAGCAGATCTACTGTGTAAGCTGATTGATGACACTAATAAAAGTGTGGCACCTACATACAAACGCAAACTCCAGGTAGCCAAACATTCCCGCTCACAGGTTTAAAAGGCCTGCAAGAGGGTCCCAAACGCGGCCAGCACTCTAAACGAGCCTCTTCTATAGGAGAACATACACTTAATCTAATAGCACACGCCAATCTGGCACCTAGGGGTCTTGCCAGATGGCATCCCTTTGCATGACCCAATTTATGGCATCTGACCGCCTGTTGTTTCTTGCAAACACAACTTACCCCATCATCAAGCCTTGACGGTGCCTTCAACTTACCTCTTTATACAGTGCTGCGACTGTATAGCACTCCCTTATTCAAACTACCCTATTTTACAGTGATGCTGCCATCTCGCTCCCGCTCTTGCAAGTACACGCTCGCTCCTTCCCTCCCTCCCCTCTCCTCCACCCCCTCTCCCTCCCCTCTCCCTCCCCCCCACCCCCCCCCCTCTCTCTCTCTCTCTCTCTCTCTCTCTCTCTCTCTCCCCCCCCCCTCTCTCTCTCTCTCTCTCTCTCTCTCTCTCTCTCTCTCTCTCTCTCTTCTCTCTCTCTCTCTCTCTCTCTCTCTCTCTCTCTCCTCTCTCTCTCTCTCTCTCTCTCTCTCTCTCTCTCTCTCTCTCTCTCTCTCTCTCCCCCCCCCCCACCCCTCTGCATAGGACCCCTAACCTTAATACGGACTGAACCTGCCACACTCTATAATCTCTCTAAGTAATTCCACCATACACGGATCTTGCCTGTTGCTGCCCCCACCAAGTAACCGAACCATACAAAGAGTTTGCCAAAGACCCCCTCAACTACTCAAACATGCTGATCATGTCTCATTATCAAGAGAGGGCAACAAGTGACACTCGTTTGATGCACCCTGCAGCGACCTCCAAAAGTGATCCTGACATACTCTGATACCACTTGTGACCGGACCCCACAGTTAAGCCGCACAAAGGGTGATTTCCTTACAAGGAGCCTACACGTGACCATCCTTCTCAAAGAGTGACTCCCACAGGTGCTTTATGTACACATACTTGCTGCTTACTTTCCCTTGTCTGTAAAGGCTGCCAGCAGGGGAGCGGATGTTATTGACATCCTATCCTGAGGAAAAGCAAAACAGATTAAACAGGCCCAACACTGCGCGGGTTCACGTGCGTCTCTCTGGTGGAGGTCACTGATAAACAATAAGGTCCGAAGCTCGTTACTGGGATAAGAACACATATGAACTAAATATTTGCTGCATGGAATGTTGCATAAGGAAACACTCCTGACAGGTTTCTGAATACTGAAGGTTATGAGCATGATTGAGAAAGGTGAAGAGAACGTTGAAGGTCTATCAAAAGAAGGTGTATAAGCGATTGCTGGGTCTCTCACCGTGGGCACTGTGCCATTTAGGAAATCTATCTGATAGGTTGCAGCCAGCGCTACTTTAAGGATTATTGCTGGCCTGTGCAGAATGGAGAAGGGAACCAGCGGAGCTTGGATTTGCTGTTGATATGTGGTGGTGCCGTTCCACATCAGAAGGCCGAGTGAACCTAAGACCTGCGAGGAGTTCTGTGAATCTAGACACTTCCGCGTTCCATTCAACTCGGCTCCAAACAAGGCTCCATTTCGCGGAATGTATCTTGGACTTTCTCTCAGCTGTTTCATAGTAAGAGCTGTCCTATTCCCTAGTACTGAGGGATCTCCACAGGTCTGTGGCTGGGCAATACACTGACGCGCCTGCCTCTGTTCTACCAGCCCCCAAAATTCCGACATGTGGGAATCGGCTGATTGTATACCTGATTTTGGGATAGCTGTCAGATTCCTTGAAACGCCTTCTGTGGGGTTAGGAGAGTCTGGGTGATCACCAAATTTGGAGTACAGTGCTGTTGCGATTGCAGACTCTGCTTGAGCATCCAACAACGCAATCTGTTCCAAAGCTAGCCTGTGGTATTTATTCCTTGACGTAGGCTGGACTAATTCTCCAGGGAGTGCGAGAGAATCTTCATCGCAAAGGGACTCCTCGTCATGATTGGCCTTGCGTGGCCCAGTAATTGAAATTTCAAACAGTGGAGTGGAAAAACTTGATGGCATCTCCAAATGGTGTTTGAGATCCTCAGGCACCAAATCCCCATTGGCTTTGGCCTTATCGATGAAGAAATGTAGTTTTCTTTGGTGGGAAGCTGGGAACTCAGGTTGGTGGTCCTCCAACGGGAAGAATCTTTCAGATGAAAGCCCAAAGGGATGAACGCCTCTTCCACAGCACGCACTTGCAAACAGCACCCATACTTTCAGGATCATACCATTACTGGTCCATGGGGTACCGCATTGGTATTTTGTGTCAACCTGTCAGCAAACATTCCTGTGTTAGACAACATGTATTGATATTAAACATGGGAGACACATTGAAATCCCAGACAAGTTAATTTTTGCCATTTTTTGGGTGTTACAAGAGGCTTGATTGTAATTTATGGGAGACTCACCATTGCCAGTTCTAGCAGATGGGGAGTCTGAGCCCTTGGACAGCCGCATGCAGACGGGGAGGCTTCACTGACGATATAAAGTGTAAGTATATCAGTAAATTGGTGGTTCCAAGTGTAGTCAATAGAAATAAGAGCTGGTCGCTGCACTGAAACTGCGGTGGGCGGGAGCCTAAGACCCAATCTGTAGGTGTTAACGAGCAGACCTCAACCACGAAGTCTCGATATCTTTCAGCAGATCTCCTTGAGTTCTGCAAGCCCATGTCTTCGGGCCCTTGATCTGCCTTGCAGTTGGTTCTACTCTTTGAAAGTTCCCTCGATTACCGCACCTACGATCGGGCCTCGATACAAGCCCGCTGACTTCAAATGTCAGGGAAATGAAATATCTGGAAGAGACTCCCCCTGGGGGAATCCCCCCGAAGCCCTGACACTCAGGTGCCGGTAACAATATTACTAACATAATGGCCGCGGGAAGGAAGGAAGGAAGATTACATCCAAAGACCAGCCACTAGGGCTGAAGAGGACGGCAGGACAATGCATGACCCATATCTAGCCAACTAAGGTCGCACAGCATCTAGGAGAGTGAGGTAACTCTCTAGTGCGGGAAAGGAAGATGAAGTAAGAGGGGAGAAAAGGAAGAAGGGAAAAGAAGAAAGGAAAAATATGGACGGAAGGAAGGAAGGAGGAGGAGAGGACGGGATATGTAACGTCGTAAAAGTCCAAATGGTTACGGATATCCATATCCATCGATGTACCAGATCTGAGGCCCCCGTTCATACCCACATGGACGCGCTACCGAAAAGCCTGATGGGCGTTTCCTAGCCCCAATGGGCTGATTCCGTACCCACCAGTCCAAAGCCTAATGGGCTACCACAGTCCTGCACTACAAGTCCTCCGCGGCCCTTTGAAAAGCGATGAACTTTGCATACTGGTGTTCATCCAAGCAAGCTCTTAAGACCACCTTAAGACCTGGAATACGACTTGCCTAGAATGCAGAAATGTTACAGTGTAAAAGAGAAAGGATGAGAAGGAGAAAAAATAGAGGAGGAAAAAGGGGCAGGGAGGGAGAAGAGTGGAGAAGGAAGGAGGGGGGAAGATAAGCGGAAGAGGGGGAGGCGACGGAGGAGAGGAGAAGAGGGAAGGGACGGAGAAGGAGAGGGGAGGAGGGAGAGTGAGAGGGAGAGGGAGAGGGAGAGGGAGAGGGAGAGGGAGAGGGAGAGGAGAGGAGAGGGAGAGAAACACACACACACACACACACACACACACACACACACACACACACACACACACACACACACACACAGAGAGAGAGAGAGAGAGAGAGAGAGAGAGAGAGAGAGAGAGAGAGAGAGAGAGAGAGAGAGAGAGAGAGAGAGAGAGAGAGAGAGAGAGAGAGTGAGAGAGGGGGGGGTGGGCAACGGGGTAAAAAAGAGCGAAGGGGCAGGGAGACAGGGGGAGGGAGCGCCGATTCCTGTATCTACAGTACAGGAAAATCTGAAGGATTGAATGGGTAGTGCTGGCCCATGGTCCACGAGGCAAAGCACCTAGCTCTCAAATTTGGAAACGTTAACGTCAATTGCACGTGTCTTTGAAACTGGTGCGTGTGGACCGGCTGCAGGTTGAGACCATGTTCCAGAGGATTGGGAAAGTGTCAAAGTAGGATTTTGTACTTGATATTGTGGGCTGTCCAGACGTATATGAATACAGAAACTCAACCCGGTTCTCAGCCTCTGCAAACAACTTCTTTGGATTGCTCGAGTATAGTGGGCTATTTGATTTGAAGCCCACACTCCCCAATTAAAGGGATTTTGGACTTGCAACTTTATGCCTTGTTGGTGACACTAGATGTGGGTTCTGATGTGTCGATTATCTGGGCAAAGGAGGTGATGCGTTAGTCGTCAGAACCCCTTAGCCTAATAGGGACAGTGAAGGACTGGATGCATTGGTGGAGCAACGACGAAACCAAAATATGATCTGGTCTAGTAGCAGAGGTATGGTTGTGGCTCTGAACTTCGAAGGGGCATGTAAGTTCCCTGGGACACATCCGGTACATATCAGAAAACCGGTTTGTTCAGCCAACTTCGCAAGTTTGCGTCCATAAGGATCCCCACCACAGAACGTGTCTAAATAGACCGAGGAAGATGGAGAAACATGGGTGATGTTTACGTTGATGTCACCCCCCATAAGGATACCAACGTCAATGGACGAGAAAACCCCATTTAACTCGTGGCGACTGGGAAGCGGGACCGCCTGAAAAAACAGGAACCTAGGGGATGGGGGATGTAGACGTTGCCCCAAGTAAAGAGGGGAGTGGGCGTCATGCGCAAAACGCAAGGAAACCCAGATGGATGACGATGTGTCTGCCCAGAGTTGACCACTATACATGTATACAGAGAACTGACCTTAACGGCAATTATCAAAGCATAACCTGTCTTTTCAGAAGAAACCTAAGGAGGAGAACAAACGTGCTTGAAGCCCCGAAAACGGTCCGGATCCATGTGTTTATGCAATTGCAAATTCTCTTGCAACGAGACTACATCAAACTCGTGAAAGAACCTATCGTAGTCATACTTTTGAGTTATGGACATTGTTAGTGGATGCCTTGTGCTTTAGTTGATTTTCAGGTACACTATTAGGATATGGGTCCATTGAGACCATAAGGTACCTTGAGACACTGGTAGAATGTGGACTCTTTCGAACATAAGGTACAATCTGATCTAGATTACGCGTTAGGGTGAAGGGACTATTAAAGCTGTGATCACCGCACAGTCGAGCAACTGGTTTGGGAAGATGCTGGGCACATAAGGATACTAGTCTTGTTTGGTCAGTTGCATGTGTTTAAGAGCAGACAGTCGTCAAACTATAGCTGGAGCAACACAAACTTACGACATGTCTGCTTGCTTACAGGTGCGGTGACGTAGGGTGAGTATTGGTATTGTGTTCATGTTTGATTGCTTGATTGTGAGTGAACCATCTTAGTGTACAATCCAGCCACCAATAAAGTTAAGGGACGGCGGTTGGATTGAGTATAGGAAGGTACTTGCTTTTAGCCGTCAGGGGCTTATCTGAGTATAGATGCTCATTGACAGATCAACGTGTAACGGAACTGGTTTGGAAAGATTCTCGGCACATAAGGAAGGTAGTCTTGTTCAGTCAGTTGCATGTTTTTAAGAGCAGACGGCCGTCAAGTTTTGTACCTGAAGGAACACAAACTGTTGTGAACATATAGTATAGAATGCCTTGTGCTTTAGGTGATCTTCAAATGTACATTATTAGGATACGGGTCCACTATCCACATAAGGCACCTCGAGACACGTTCGGATGAGGTCTATTTCGAACATAAGGTACATTGTGATAGTGATCACACGTTTGTGATCAAACTCTTAAGGCTGCTGTCGTCGCTTAGTCGGGCAACTGGTTTGGAAAGATGCTGGGCATTCTTGATGCTAGTCTTGTCCATTGAGTTAGATGTGCAATATAGCAGACAGTCGTCCGGACTGGAGCTTGAGGCGCCTACTTCAACGACCTGTCTGTATGTTTACAGGTGCGACGAAGCAGTGTGTGGTGTGTAAGATGTGCATGTGTGATTGCTGAAGTGTGAGTGAACCATCTTAGTGTACAATCAAGCCACCCAAACAGTTAAGGGACGGAGGCTTGATTGAGTATAGGAAGGTACTCGTTCTTAGCCTTCAGGAGCTTGTCCGTGGTTGTTGATCGTAATGCTCACTGTCAGATCATCGTGTAAGGAACTGGTTTGGAAAGATGCTGGGCATTCTTGATGCTAGTCTTGTCCATTGAGTTAGATCTGCAATATAGCAGACAGTCGTCCGGACCGGAGCTTGAGGCACCTACTTTAACGACCTGTCTGCATGTTTACAGGTGATGCCGAATGCCCATAACCTAACAGGTTATGAGCCCACCCAACTCTGGGTGCTGAGGACAAGCCGATATGTGGTTTTGGGCAAGGCACTGGTGGCCAGCGGACACTACACAAGTCTACTCCAGTCCGACAGGGAGCGACATCCCCGCAGTTTTGTACCCCGCCTTCATGTCGCAGTATATGCTTCAGAATCTATTCGAATGGATTCTGAAATGCCAAGAAATCTTGGCAGTTTCATCCGCAAGGCGAGCTGGTGAAATCCCGGTTGGAAGGGGACGAGGCGGAAGGCCACCTTGGGATGGAGGAGTGAAATTTTGAGTGCATATGGGTGGTTGTGTATGATTTGGGTCCTGAAATTGTGAGTGTGTGGCTAAATGAGTTGAGAGGGGAAGTGATGCTCCTGTGTTACAGTAAGTGTAGTGGTTGAGAGGTGAACCAGTAGAAAGGCTTCCTTTTAAGTCTGTCACCCACTTAAGGCTGGAGATCAAGGGGGTCAGATTTTCAAAAGTAGTAATGAATGACCTCTACCCGCTAACAGCAAAGTGTGATACTCAACAGGAAGAAGTGGGTGGACCCTAGGGAGCCCCCACCCAGGTATTGGTAGACACCATGAGCAACAGTACAGGTACTGTAGCATGTGGATGGGCTTACATATGTATATGTGTTGTATGTGTAAGCGTGTGTAAAGATGTCCATGAACTGGGGCTTGAAAGACATTGATTGTGTATGTGTAAACAGCCAGGAGCTGGTGCAATATGGTGGTAAGGGACTTTTGGTTCCCCAACCACTGAGCACATTCTTATTGTGGTTTGCGCTGCTACTCGCTGATGGCTAGTCCGTAATGTTGAGGGTGAGAAAGGCTGATCAGGTGTCGCGTTCGGACTCGCTGATGGCTAGTCCCTAATGTTGAGGGTGAGAAAGGCTGATCATGTGTCGCGTTCGGACTCGCTGGTGGCTAGTCCCTGATGTTGAGGGTGAGAAATGCTAAATCGGGAGTCGTGTGCCTCATTGAATTGTCGTGCACTTGCGGAGTCAAGACCTCTTATCGGCACGGTTGTGTAATAATCAATATCATGACTTGTCTTATGTGCCTGGCATTCCTTCCATGTTTTCCAGAGTGTGAAACTATACATTGACTGGTTGTGTCTGGTCAATGATGTGTAGTATGTGCCTGGCATTCCTTCCATGTTGTCCAGAGTGTGAAACTATACATTGACTGGTTGTGTCTGGTCAATGATGTGTAGTCAATGTGATGTGTGGCTGATGTTGTGTGGCCAACGCGGTTTTCAAACCTTGAGTGGTCCTACACAGAGTCATATATGGGTCTAGTGTGGCTTGTGAGACCTCTCTATGTGTGTCTGTGTATGTGGTGTTGTGAAAATCTCTAAGAAAGGTATGTTGAGGTTTTTGACCTGGTGTTGAAAGTTTTTGGGCTGACCAGGAGTGAGTTGTGGGTACCAGAAGATTTTAATTTTATTGTTGCGCAATGCATGCGCTTCACGCCCTGATATACAGTCTGGCATGGACCATAGGGTAATTGACCAAGAATGTTTAAGGTGATATACATGAATGACCTGGTGTTGAAAGTTTTTGGGCTCACCAGGAGTGAGTTGTGGGTACCAGAAGATTACAATTTAATCGTTGCGCAATGCATGCGCTTCACGCCCTGACCTACAGTCTGGCATGGACCATAGGGTCATTGACCCAGAATGTTTAAGGTGATATACATGAATGACCTGGAGTTGAAAGCTTTTGGGCTGATTAGGAGTGAGTTGTGGGTACCAGAAGATTACAATTTTATCGTTGCGCAATGCATGCGCTTCACGCCCTGACCTACAGTCTGGCATGGGCCATAGGGCAATTGACCCAGAATGTTTAAGTTGATATACATTAATGACTCAAGGAAGGCAAAGAGGTGCAGTTGGGGTAAAAATAGCTGTAAGTTATAACTTGCAGCTAATTAGTCCAGGTGCGGGCTACACAAAGGATATGAGTGTTAGATGGGCCAAATTATGAACACAAAAATTGCTAACATGTGAAGCTAATTCTGAAATTGACATGGAAAAGAAATGATTTCTGAGGACACTGAATTACTTTGAAGAGTTTTGGGTTAACCAGTGACATAATGTGGTAAGGGGAAGCTCATCAGTTATCGTTGCGCCCTTGCGCGTTGCGCTTTGCACGCGTTTGGATGTTGAGTAGCCTAATGTCTGAAAGTGATGATGAAAGGATCAAGATGCGGTTACTGATAGGTACTTGTGATAAGCTTAGATCCTCAAGCAAAGGATGCTGATATTTGACCCAACACACGTAAGCGTTGGTGACCTTGTAAGTCATATGTATTGTTGAAGCATCGCGCTTAAAGACTGATCATAGTACTGATCGTGTATAGATAAGATTTTTTTGGGTTATGTGTATAAATAGGGTAGAGGTGAGCTACCATCATTTTGACCAATACAAGTGAGCTTTGGGTGGTACAATTGTCAGTTACAGACAATTCAATCCTGAGACCTTGATGCATCGGTGCACCCTCACATTAGAGGGCTAGACCGGGATAGTCAGTGAAATCAATGAAAGCTAGAGAGAGTTCTTAGAGATAGCCACAGAGCCAAGTTTGGGAGTTGTGGCCATATGTGAGAAATCTTGAAAAATTCCAGATGAAAAATGTTGATATCCAGACTCCAGGTTATATAACATGAAACATAGTTGGCAGATGCGTTTTGGGTGCACGTCGCTTGTAACGGTGTCTGCTTAGTCATGATGCTTCAAATCCTTAACCAAATGACAGTGTAGAGGTTGGAGACATATAATTTGGTCGATGGACCGTGAAACATGTAATGGCACTTCTAGGGGAAGCGATGTTAGTTGAGGCTAGGGCAAGAAAACTTGAAAGAAACCATGACTTCTTCAATAGAGAGGGTACTTAAGCAGTAAGCCTTGGGTCATGTTCGTTGTGCAAGTATTGGCCTCCATATGGTAATAGAAAGGGAACTCACACGGGAAATCACGGTCGCAACGAGTGTCGACGTCGCGCAGCGGACAAAAGAGTCAAATGAAATGTATGGGGGCTTTGAAAGTGAGGGGATGGAGTTTGAGTTTACATGCATTTTTAGCTGTCATGATCATTATGATTGGTACGTATTAAAATAATGTCGTCATTTGAACACGTCGAGGAGACTAGTCTCCAATTGTTGGTATACATGAGTGGTGTCTGTGGACTTAGAATAGCGTTGCAAAACGTTGGAAAGGGTGTGTGTGAGGATGGTCGTGGAGTTGATACTCCAATGTTCAAGGACTTCGTGGCTGGCAGCAGGCTCGAGTCCAAGGATGTGGAGTCAGTAGGGTCAGGCACTCCTGGCCATCGGTATTGTGAGCTTAAAGGGTCACTGCGGTACATTGCCAACACCACCAGATCTGACATTTGCACAGGCAGTTGATGTGTTGCCAAGGTACACAATGAGCCCTACCACTTCGCACTGGAGTGAAGCCATTCGAGTGCTGAAGTATCTCAGGGACACCCGAGAGTTAGATTTAACTCTTGGAGGGAAGGTGCCCGAGCGTGAAGGCTTCGTGGATGCCACTATGCTAGGGAGGCCATAGGAAAGGGGCTGGCAGATATCCCCTATGTGGAATCTGCTCACAATGTGGCTGACTTTATGACCAAACCACTTTACAAGTCCTTGGTGTTAGTCATGGGGATTCACTAGGACTGAGAAGATACACATAAAGCATGCAGGCAAGGGGAAGTGATGAGTTGTGAACATACATTATAGAATGCCTTGTGCTTTAGGTGATCTTCAAGTGTACATTATTAGGAAACGGGTCCACTATCCCCATAAGGTACCTCGAGACACGTTCGGATGAGGTCTATTTCGAACATAAGGTACATTGTGATCGTGATCACACGTTTGTGATCGAACTCTTAAGGCTGCTGTCGTCGCTTAGTCGGGCAACTGGTTTGGAAAGATGCTGGGCATTCTTGATGCTAGTCTTGTCCATTGAGTTAACTGTGCAATATAGCAGACACTCGTCCGGACTGTAGCTTGAGGCACCTACTTTAACGACCTGTATGCATGATTACAGGTGCGACGAAGCAGTGTGTGGTGTGTAAGATGTGCATGTGTGCTTGCTGAAGTGTGAGTGAACCATCTTAGTGTACAATCAAGCCACCCAAACAGTTAAGGGACGGAGGCTTGATTGAGTATAGGAAGGTACTCGTTCTTAGCCGTCAGGAGCTTGTCCGTGGTTGTTGATCGTAATGCTCACTGTCAGATCATCGTGTAACGAACTGGTTTGGAAAGATGCTGGGCATTCTTGATGCTAGTCTTGTCCATTGAGTTAGATGTGCAATATAGCAGAGAGTCGTCCGGACTTGAGCTTGAGGCACCTACTTTAACGACCTGTCTGCATGTTTACAGGTGATGCCGAATGCCCATAACCTAACACAAACTTACGACATGTCTGCTTGCTTACAAGATTCGCCGAATGCCCATCACCTAACAGGTAATGGGCCCACGCCTTCCAGCTGAGCCGAGGGCGGACAAGAGTGCATGTCATCATCGGATGCATTTGGAGTGGGTCTTCCACGGACTCGCCTGACGGCAAGAAGAGGAAACGAATTGAGGCTACACTCATGAGGTCCACTTACCGAGCCTCCAACGTCTTCGGAGCTTTCCATCGTGAATTTCGCAATTGGGTTTGCTACTCGTCGACGACTACCTGAAACCGTCAGTCGGGCAGAGTGGTCTGCTGCCCGAATTTTCTAAGGAGTATCTAGCGTTTAAAATGTTGTAAGATCATCAGTGTGACATTGAAGGATTGGAAAGCTTTGAAGACTCCTGGCGTATATCAGAAGGCTGTATTTAGCCCGTGTTTTCAGGCTGAACTGAGTTAAGGGGCAGAGAAGTGTACGTCAGGACCTCTACCCAGAGCTAAAAAGAAGGTAGCTGATAGTGATTCGAGTATTGCAAGTATAATGGCGACACCAGCGGCAGGAAGCACGGCTACCTCAGTCGGGTCAGCAGACCTTACAGCCGCTGCAGCCAGCAACTATGGATATGTCATGAATTCTTCCAATCCCAAGATGTCAACGAAGCTGAAGGCTGACCGTACCTATTTCCTGGCCTGGCGTGAGGAGCTTGAGTCATGCGCAATGCATAAGGGAGCTATTGGAGCTCGGGAGGCACCCCATGCCCAGGACCGCAGAGAATGCAGCGGTGAAGCACTTCATCCTACCGTCAATCCCACCCATGTGGCATGATGAAGTTAAACACCGGGGGAGCGCTTTTGAATTCAGTGGGTGGCTGAATATTGCACAGGAAGGACGAACAGAGAAATCAATGAGAAATGGATAAAGGGGCTCCAACAGGGAATGGTAAAGGGAGAGACCGTGCAAGAATGGTGTCACCGGGTTATAAGTGTCGCCGCCTCCATGAAAGCCAATAAACATGAGGTGGAAGATCGCCAGATACGCAGGTCCATGATAAAGGGGGCTTCCTGCAGTCATGAAGAATGACGCCTGGGCGATTACCTCCGCCAAGTCAGATCCCTACGACATGTTGGAGACAAATCCTTGCTGCCATTGAGACCATGGAGTACCAGGGTGTCCCTTTAGCAGAGTCAGTGCACATCATAGCAGCAGCAGCCGTAGCAGCTCAGGGTGGAATCCCTGGGCCTCCCCAAGGCGCTGGAGCTGTACCAAGCTGTGGAGAGATACCAGGAGTGGGATCTTGAGCAGTTGCTGGAGACCAGGCTCCTATGGCCCATTTACCAACAACACTGGAGGCAGGGGGCGAGGGTCTGGACGTGCCATGAGGCCAAAGGAGGACCTGGCGTGTCACTTTTGCAAGAGGAACGGGCACTTCTGGGGGGAGGGTCTAGATCTGAAGAGGCTTCAAGCCCTGCATGGAACAATGAAAGCTGCCAGCGCTAGCCCAGCTACGTGGTGGGGCCTAGGAGTTCCTCAGCCACTAGTAAGTTGGTGGGATGCTAGCCACTCCAGAGGAGGCCCTCCCTTGTCGACCTCACATGCTGCTGGATCTGCGTCCACGATCTTCCCCTGTCAGAACCTATTCCCAGGCTGGCATCTCCCACCACTACCTCCTCTAGGTGCTCGTGAGCCAATGTTCATTTTTTGAATGTGCGTACCCCTACATCTCAGGGGACTTGTAGTACCTCGTGGCTGATAGATAGTGGTGCATCAGTGCACCTAGTAAATGATATGTCGTTGCTCCACAACCCTGTCATGCATGTACAACCGCTCCCTCTTCACTTGGCCACGTCGGATGCCAACGGAGGGATAGTTGCGTCTGGGTCTGTGTGTCTGGTCAATGCCAGACAAGAAGTGTTTTGGATGCACAATGTGTAGTGTGTTCCCACTGCCCACACCAACCTAATCTCCGTCAAAGGAGCTATTCAGGATCCCGTGCGAGTCATGCATACAAGGCAAGCATGCTCGACCCCCCTTTCCTGCTTCATCCAGACCTGCATAGAGCGTTCTAGAGAGGGTGCATGTAGCCACGGTGGGACCTATCACCTGCTGCCATCTGTGGAGAGAGATCTTGGGTGACTGTGGTGGGATGAAAAGTCTCACTTGGTAGCTTCCCTGGCAATGAAGTCAAAAGAGGCCATTCCAAGGCACTCATTGAGTTGTTGAAGTATTGGCAAACATTTCATGAGAGACTGGTGAAGTGTGTGAGATCTGACAGAGGGACAGAAATTCTCAATCAGTTCTCAAGAGTTCAAGGAATTTTGTGATCAGTAGTGAACAAAAATGGAGACCTCAGCTTTATCCAGGCCTCATCAAAATGGACTTGATGAGCGCATGAATCGGATCCTTTAGGAGCGCACGAGGACCCTGCTGGTGCACGCTGCAGCAGACCCTTCATTGTAGAAGGAGGCATTGGAGACTGTCACCCTGCCATCTAACGTGGGCCCCCCCACACGCAGGCCTCTAACCACTACTGAGTCATTCAATGGGGTTAAGGCTGATATTTCCTCCTTGCGCACGTTTGGCTGTGTGGCACACGCTCATATTCCTGCAAGTCAGCGGTATGTATTCGGACCAAAGACCATCCCAGGCATGTTTACTGGGTATTTGTTGAGTTGTGAACATACATTATATAATGCCTTGTGCTTTAGGTGATCTTCAAATGTACATTATTAGGATACGGGTCCACTATCCACATAAGGTACCTCGAGACACGTTCGGATGAGGTCTATTTCGAACATAAGGTACAATCTGATCTAGATTACGCGTTAGTGTGAAAGGACTATTAAAGCTGCGATCACCGCATAGTCGAGCAACTGGTTTGGAAAGATACTGGGCACATAAGGATGCCAGTCTTGTTCATGCAGTTGCATGTGTCTAAAGAGCAGACAGTCGTCAAACTGTAGCTGGAGAGGCACGAACTTACGACCTGTCTGCTTGCTTACAGGTGCGGTGACAGGGTGTGTATTGGTAATGTGTTCATGTTTGATTGCTTGTTTGTAAGTGAACCATCTTAGTGTACAATCAAGTCTCCCAAACAGCTAAGGGACGGAGTCTTGATTGAGTATAGGAAGGTACTTGCTTTCAGCCGTCAGGAGCTTATCCGTGTGTAGATGCTCATCGACAGATCAACATGTAACGGAACTGGTTTGGAAAGATACTGGGCACATAAGGATGCCAGTCTTGTTCATGCAGTTGCATATGTTTAAAGAGCAGACAGTCGTCAAGGACTGTAGCTGGAGAGGCACGAACTTACGACCTGTCTGCTTGCTTACAGGATACGCCACTGCCCATAACCTTTTACAGGTTATGGGCCCACGCCCTTCCAGCTGAGCCAAGGGCAGACAGGAGTGCATGGCATCATCGGATGCATCTGTACTGGGTTTTCCACGGACTCGCCTGACGGCAAGAAGAAGTAAAAAGGAACAACTGGATATTCACTCAGAAGGCCTACCTACAGAGTCTTCAATCTCTTTGGAAGTTTTTTTTTTTCGTGAAGTGACCTGAGATTATCACCCGTCGTCGTTATCGTGAGACCGTCAGTAGGTCCGGGTGGTCAGGCAAGTGAATTGAATTGCTGAAGAATATTTTGCATATCTTGCATAGTAAGGTTACATGCTAGACCTCGAAAGGGTGGAATACTTGAAAGTGCTGTGGTGTACGCCGGAAGGGTATACTTAAATCAGCTGTGTCAGGCTGAACGCTGTGAGAGGAAGTGAAGTGTATGACCAGACCTCAAACTCGTTCTCAAAGCAAGGTTTCTGAAAGTAATCCCAGCAGTACAGAGACTATGACAACACCAGCAGGAGGCAGCACGGCCTCCTCAGGAGCTGGACAGTCAGGACAGACCACTGGAGGCATTGCAGCCAGCTCGTATGCATACACCATGAACTCCTCCAATCCCAAGATGTCTACGCAGCTGAAGGCTGATCGCACTAATTTCAGGGCCTTGCGTGAAAAGCTGGAGTCCTGCGCAATGCAAAATGGAGCAATGGGAGCGTTGGAGACAGCCATGCCTAAGACCGCAGAGAACGCAGCAGTAAAACATTTCATTTTGCAGTCTGTCCCGTCCATGTGGCACGACGAAGTCAAACAGCGGGGGAGCGCTTTTGACTTCATTCAGTGGATGGCAGACCGCTGCACCGGAGGGAAGGACAGGGAAATCAACGAGAATCGGACCAAGGGGCTCAAACAAGGCATGGTAAAGGGAGAGACAGTGCAAGAATGGTGCCACCGAGTCATCAGTGTTGCCGCCTCCCTGGAGGCCAATAACCATCAGCTGAGCGACCGCCAGATCTGCAGGTATATGTATAAGGGGCTACCTTCAGTCTTGCAGAACGACGCTTGGGCAATTACCTCCCCCAAGTCAGACCCCTACAACATGCTGGAGACGATCCTCACTGCCATTGAGAACTTGGAGTACCAGGATATCCCGTTGGCAGAGTCGGTGCAAGTCACAGCATCAGCTGCAGCAGTTATGGCAGCAGCAGCAGCGGCCGTGCCAGCTCAGGGTGGAATCCCTGGGCCTCCCCAAGGCGCTGGAGCTGCACCGGGCGCTGGAGCAGCACCTGGAGTGGGAGCTGGAGCACCTGCTGATGGTCAGGCCCCCTATGGCCCTTCTGCTCACAACGCTGGAGGCAGGGGGCGGGGGTCTGGACGTGGCAGGAGGCCAAAGGAGGAACTGGCGTGTCGCTTCTGCAACAGAACGGGACATTTCTGGAGGGAGTGCCTGGATCTGAAGAGGCTGCAAGCTCTACATGGCACAATGCAAGCTGCAAGTGCGGGCCCAGCTGCGTAGTGGGGTACTGGAGCTCCTCAGCAACAAGGCAGTTGGTGGGATGCTGGCCAATCCAGAGGAGGCCCTCCCGTGTCAACCTCACATGCTCCTGGATCTGTGTCCACTATCTTCCCCTTCTTCCCAGGCTGGCATCTCCCACCACCACCTCCTCCAGGTGCTGGTGAGCCTATGTTCGTTTCGTTGAATGTGCTTACCCCTACGTCTCATGGGGCTTGCAGTACCTCGTGGCTGATAGATAGTGGTGCATCGGTGCACCTTGTAAATAATCTGTCTTTACTACACAACCCAGTCATGCATGCCCAACCCCTCCATCTTCATTTGGCCACTTCTGACGCCAAAGGAGGGATAGTTGCAACTGGGTCTGTATGTCTGGTCAATGCCAGACAAGAGGTGTTTTGGCTGCATAATGTGCAGTGTGTGCCCACTGCACACACTAATCTGATTTCTGTCACAGGAGCCATTCAGGATGGAGCATCATTCCTCACTGACAGTGCAGGTGGGTACACGACCATGAAAGGCCCAGCAGGCTGGTCTGGTCAGATAGCCAGAGAGCGAGGGCTGTTTTTTTTTAGAATGGGTGTGTCCAGTCAAGAGCCAGCATGATGCGCAGCCACAGTCCAGTCCTCATGTTGCCTCGTATCATGCCAGGAAAGGGCACGTGTGTATAGACAGACTACTGTGGCATGCAAGGTTGGGTCATCCTGGGGTTAAGAGTATGACAAGGTTGGACAACGAAGATCTGGTCACTGGGATCAATGTGTCCCTTGCTCCATGCTCAGAGTGTTCTCCCCAGTGTGAGTCATGTATACAAGGGAAACATTCTCGCCCCCCCTTTCCAGCTTCCTCTAGGCCAGCAGAGAGTGTGTTAGATAGAGTGCATGTGGACCCTGTGGGGCCCATTTCACCAGCTACAATCACGGGAGAGCGTTTTTGGGTTACTGTGGTTGATGAAAAATCCCATCTGATAGCCTCATTGGCAGTGAAGTCGAAAGAAGCCATTCCCAAGGCCCTCATTGAGCTCTTGAAGTACTGGCAGACATTTCATGAGAAAGTGGTAAAGTGTGTGTGAGATCTGATAGAGGGACAGAATTTCTGAATCAGCAGTTCAAAGAATTTTGTGCTCAGCAGGGCACTAAAATGGAGACCTCAGCTCCATCCACGCCTCAGCAAAATGGACTTGCTGAGCGCATGAATCGGACTCTGAAGGAGCGCACAAGGACCCCGTTGGTGCACGCTGCAGCAGCCCTTCCTTGTGGAAGGAGGCACTGGAGTCTGCCACCCTGCTTTACAACGTGGGCCCCACCACAGGCAGGCCTCTGACCCCTACTGAGATGTTCTATGGGGTAAAGCCTGATGTTGCTTCCTTGCGCACATGGGGCTGTGTGGCACATGTTCACATTCCCCAGGTCAGCGGTCTATCTTTGGACCAAAGACCATTCCAGGCATGTTCACTGGGTATTGCCCACAGTCTAAGGCCTATAGAGTGTACGTAGGCAATGGTGTATGGAAAGAGAGCAGGGACGTTACATTCCTTGAGCATTTGAGAGGGGGGAGAGTGTGGGTATGTCTAAGGTGCAACCTGGATCCTCTCAATGGCTCTCAGGAGCGTCCTCGCAGGGCAGGGGAGGCAATTCCAATGTCCCCAGCTCACCAATAGCCATTCCCGTGAATTTTTGGGAAGCAGAGGATGACCCAGTGGTGGAGTGCAAGCCCACTGGATCTCCTGCTACCACTGCCAGCTCTCCAGAGGATCACAGCAGGCTGAGGAGCTCAGTCGGACCTGTGGCTGGAGCCCCCAGCAGCCAGGATGGTTCCCCTGCCACTTCAGAGACCTCGCAGCAGTCCTGGTCAGTGCCATGCCATCTTCAAAATTTAGCTCGGGGGGGTGCTGAAGCGCACTCGCAACTGGACAAACTGCAGAAGATGGAGGGGGTCAGGTTCCAGGGGAAGTCTCAACATAGACTTCCCCAGGAACCACCCTCACAAGGGATCAGCGTTATGAACAGCGCCAGGCTAGGAGGGACTCAGTAGGGGTCCCATGCATGACCCTGGCTCAGGCCAGGTACTTGTGAGTGAGCCACCCTTGGTAGGTCTCCCTGATTTGCAGAGGCAGGTTGAGACAGGGGAGGCTATGCTTGGAGAAGATGTTAGCGAGGAGAGTAGTGGGCTAGAAGTGCCAGCAGCAGGGGAAGCACGTAGCCAAGTTCAGCTGGGAGCCAATCATGCTTATGGGGTGCAGTCTGACACAATAGGCGCAGCTCAGGAAAGTCAGAGTAGTGTACCTAGGTGTGAGTCCAGGAGAGAGAGAGAGCTGCTGCGTCCACCTGCATTGAGAAAGGTGAGAGATTGTAATGGTGGAGCGCATGAGCCTGGCAGTTCAAGAGATAGAGTTGGGGAGGGCTCTGGCAGTTCTGGCTGTACGCAGGATCTCAACATAAGGTACAAAATGTACCTTATTCTGGGAACCAGGATCAGAGGGATATTAAAGACAACAGTCCAGGAGTGCTGACAGTACTGCAGAGTCTCAGCATAAGGTACAAAATGTACCTTATGTCAAGCTGGGAAAGGTTCACGTGCCATTAACCTGAGGGAAGCCCAATGCTCCCCTCAGTGGGATTTTTGGCAACAAGCAATGAGGGAAGAGATGGATTCCCTTGATACCCATGAGGTTCTAGAGTATGTGGTCAGACCACATGGACAAAAAGTTATTCCTATTGGATATTCTCCACTAAAATTGATGCACGTGGGAATGTTACTCGCTTTAAAGCGAGGTTAGTTGCCCAAGGGTGTAGACAGATCCCTGGGATAGATGTTGGGGAGGTATTTGCACCCACCAGCAGCTATGGGGCAAGGAGGGCTGTGCTGGCAGTCGCTGCCACACAGAATCTTGAGATCCACCAAGTGGATATCAAGACGGCATTTCTCAATGGAGAGTTGGAGAAAGAGGTCTATGTGACCCAACACCAGGATTTGAGAATGGCAACACGAGGGTTGTGTGCAAGCTCAGGAAGGCATATACGGTCTAAGCAAGCCCACTGGCTTGCACAAGACCTTGACCGACAAGTTGAGCGTGATGGGGTATAGTGTGTGCAAGAGTGATGCGGGTGTATACATCAGGAGGGCCCCTGATGGCAACCTGTCCTTTATTCTTGTTTATGTTGATGATCTTCTCATAGTTGCCAGATTGGTTGCAGAGATTGAGTGGGGGAAAGAGTTGTTGAAGAAGGACTTCACCATCCATGATTTGGGAGAGGTGAATGATTTCCTGGGGTGTCAGGTCGCAATAGAGTAGAGAGTTCAGGCACTATTTCCATGAGTTGCACTCCCAAGATTGATGCTCTTGTGGAAAAGTTTGGTGTTGCTGATGATGGGCGTGTGGTTGATACCCCCATGTCCAAGGACTTCGTGGCTAGCAGCAGACCCGAGTCCTCAGATGGTTTCACATGGGGCAG